>JAQISU010000112.1:7480000-7697500 GCA_029339505.1 Unio delphinus | reverse complement strand
TGATTATGTGTCAGTAACATATTTCATGTACATGATAATATTGTTGAAAAGGACACATGTTCCCTATTATAGTTCGAAATTAATATTTTTTTAGCAATATTAATAAATACGATATATTTCTTGTCTTCGTTTTGTAGGAGATAAATATAAATTCATATTTTTAGAAACTCCAACTTCAATTGTTTACGTAAGAATTGAATTTGATAAAAATGGAATACTGAAACGTAATAACAAAAAATGCAAAACACTTAAGATATAATGTAAATGAAGACATGATAAGATTATTATTATACTTATATACCGTGTATAGTTTAAATCAACATTAGTATATTCTTTACAAAAGTGTCACTGCTGTAAATATTAGGTAATTTGGTACATTAAGTCAATAAGATGTCAATCAATATTCCTAATCTAAATCCGGCAATGACTAAAATTATATTGAACCAGCAATGATCGGAATTATGAGTGTCATTCTGTGTGAGACGAGGGTTTGACTCAACTGGACTGACATTATATTCATATTGGCTTCTCTGTAGCTAGTGTAGGTGGAGGATACGCTCGTTTGTAAAATCGTAACTTTGCTGGACGAAAATCCGTAATAAGAATAATTTTATTTTATCGATAAGCCATTCTTTTTCCAACGATTGGACATACATTGATGTCCCTTATTTATTGTACTTTGAACTTTCGCACGTGCGAATTCATAAACTAGAGAAAGTGCGTGGCAACGCATTGTCAAATTCGTATTGTATGTATGTTTTATTTATTGTGAAATTTGTATGCACATTTCATTTATTTTCTTGGCATTTTAATAAAAATCGAAAGCAGTATATCTTAGCGAACATTTTTCTGACTGACCGGTATCAGCCAATTAAAAACTAAGACAGCATATATAAATAATCTAAGTTGCTATGAATAACGTTCTGTTAACAACGTCTGTCCGGGGAAGTGAGGCGTTCGCTAGAGCAGAATATATTGTAATCTATCCCAGTTCTAACTTTAAAGAGCTAGCAAACGTCCTGACACAAATTTTCTTTAATTCGATCGAAATGGTTATAACTGTACATATACTTAATAATTTCAGTAATTAAAGCAAACGAAGAAAAATGCGGAGAAGCAATGAAAAACAAAACCAGCTGATGAAATATCACGAGCATAATTCGCATAGAATGTTACCGATCAACATGAACGTTAGTGTAAGCTACACTATAGCAAGAGTGGAAATGAAATGGAAGAAAACAAAAGAGATGAATTAAACGGTTTTATGTCATTCATTAAAATATCAGCGAAAATAATCCTTTTAAAAACCTCTAGGACGCTTTTGGGAATTGGGTAAACGTTATCAAAATGTTTCCAGATTTGAAGATATAAGTACTAAATCCCTTAAGCTATCATATCAATGGTGTAACGATAAACGCAGTTTTGACAATAAAACCCCTTCCTAATCAACAGTAATAAAAATAAAAGCTGAATAAAGCAAATGAAAATCCCCAACGTTTTGCCGAAACAAACAGTTATAGCACAGCCTGAAAGCAATAAATGACTGTTTCTTTCTAGTGGGGAATGAACGTTAAAACAATCATTAAAAAGCAAATCACTGTTTTGATTTGCTTTTAAAGAGAATAAAATGTTATCTTTGTCAAGAAGAAATTTATTCTACTAAATATTGCTGTTCTTTTGGAGTTCATATGCATGCAGGAAATCATTATATTCTCTAATTTTCACAAGAGATCAGATGTAGTTCTTCTTCACGCTAGTGTACATAACAGAATAATAAAATCTTTGAAAAACCCTAATGTGGCTTACATTTAAGCATCACAATTGTAAACGGGATTAATATACCACAAATACTCACTTTGGTTGTTACTGACTATCTTGCAGTGAATTTAAAATTTGTGGAAAGTGTACATGCGTACGAAATAAACGTCATATCAAATACAAATTTACATTCTTGTATTTACCTAAACTAACTCTGAATTTAGTTTTGCTTTTTCTAGGACCACACTATGGAACTCTTATCAACCTGTATTAGATAAGATGAATCATGCAAGAGTTTTAGGACGAATCTCCTCAACATCTGCAAATAAAATCATGATATTGTGTAACGTACATTGACTCCTTAACCCAATGTTTTTCCATCTGCTCACATGCAATGCTTTTCAGAGAAGTTTCATGATTCTACTTTAAATCAAGTGATTATGATGATGACGATGATGATGAATATTCAATGACTTTTTATCGCACTGTTAAACTGTAGCTTGCTTCAAGGTGAACAAGAAACGTTATTTGGTAAACAACATGTTGTCCGATTAAGTTCGTAGCCCCCGGACATAAGGAAGATTGGAATAAAGAAGGTTTTAGATTGTCGCCGCAAATGTCACACATACGCTACGGTGATTGCTCATGCTATGTTATGGGTAGATTTTACAGTTTCTTTGGAAGTAGCTTGAAAAAAAGGAACTGAATGAATGCATGTGATCATGAACTGGTCATTGATACAAAAACAAGCGTTAATGTTGAAGGATTCCACGAGACACTTGTATAAGAATATGGGTTTGGGATCTACTTAGAAAAGTGTTGCCGATGAACGTATCACGTACATTTGACATGGGATTTTAAATATCGATATAAAACCTAATACACCCGATTATTTAAGCCTTCAGGATTAGCAGTGTTTATAATGCAGCAAAAATGATCGATTAAAACCCAATACTCCCGATTATTTAAACCTTCTCAACAACCTGTTTTACGAATGCAGCAGAAATGATCGATATAAAACTCGTCATTATTTAAGCCTTAACAATAACTTGTGTTTTAGTGCAGTAGGAAGGGTCCAGTTCTGTCAGATCGCAGTGGTGTATTGTGTGAAAGGAGCTACTATTTTAAACTTGAGTTTGTAACAAGGAGATAACTAAATGTTGACCATACTAGTTAGTAGTTGTGTTGGTTTTATTATTTCACTTATTTCCTTGAAATATATCAGCAATATCAATACCAAATGTTGCCATCGGAATAACGGCACATACTACAACAGACAGATCAGCCATCTGGACTATTTAAATAATAATCCGTTCAAACTGGCAACATCTTGCAAACAAAAACAATCAAAATATAAAATAATCCTTTTTGTTTGACCTTGCAGTTCATTAGTGGTTTGTAAAAACAAATTACCTTACTTCACAACATTATTACTCCAGTCTATACACCTGACCCAAGAAGCCCATTTTGAAAATGTAGCTATGCCAGAAATCATGCATAATACTCAAGTCTTAACTATCACAAGAAATAAAACCACTTTATTGGTGTAATTGATAGACAAAAAAGTACAGTCACATTTTGATAAAAGAGACCACATGTATAACACAAAATTGTACATTTTATTTTTGTTTTGTTTTTCTTTATTCTCAATCTTTGCATCTCTTGCCTTAGATTGATATATCTATGTTTCTCTTTTTATGGTTGCTTTCTTTACATTATGTCGTATTCATACATCAAACACTTGGGTAGTTTCCTTAATTTCGCACATAGAATGGCAATTTCACCAGTGTTAACATTCTTTGTCAATCAGACACGCTTACATAACAGAAACATAATTAACCCATTTGGAGGTATTCTACACCTCCCTGGTCGGGTCAAGTAGTTTTACCTGTTACCTGGTTTTTGTTCTTCTTCTTGTATGGTTTAACGCCATTTTTTAGCACACGATAGGCTATGCATGGCGGCCAGTATTAACGGTGGCGGAGGAACCTGAAGAAAACCAACGAAAAGAATCACCGACCCACGAGAAGCCACCGGCAAGCTTTCTCATATACCCACATTGGCCGAATCGGAGACTCGAACCCACGCAGACAGAGGCAGTGATCGGGAGTGGAGAGCGCTTTAGACCACTCAGCCACTCGGGGCCCCACCTGTTGATGAGGTGATGTCCATTTCAGCATGGCAAAAGAATTAGTGAAGAACGAGGATGTTCATTTCAGCATAAAAAAAAATGATTTTTTAGTGAGAAAAGGTGATGTCCATTTGAGAATGGCACAATGATTTTTTAGTTGTCACGTGCTTAGGCTCGAATAAGCAGCAACACGGAAAGAGTGAAAACTAACAAGCTTGTATAACTTTAACAATGATTTTATTAAGTACAATTATTTTCATAAAATAAATAAACTTACGGTTTTAGAGAATCAAATCCAACAAATATAGAATTCACAAAATAATCCACTAATAGAATTGCAAGTCCTGATAAATAAATGTTCTAATAGTTCCAGGTTCGAATCTTGACGAGGTAATAATCCAAAATGGCTGACAATGTCACGTGATGCAGTTCTTGTTTTTAAATCATCCAGATGAAATTATGAAACATATGTCCTTTTCCAGATAAATAGAATAATTCTTCTTTTCCAACGAATTGACACAAGTCCAGAATAATATTAACACTCAAACATAAATACACAACCAATAACTTACAGCCCAATACTTCTACTACAGTTAGCTTCTAAAATACAGCTATATATATATTGTTATTCCCTCGTAAACAAGAGGAATCATGTGAGTCTGGAAGGTCATGGAAAAAGTACCTTCTTCAAATCACATGCTTAAAAAATGAACTAGAAGAATAAATCAGCCACTAATAAAATGCTGTCCCCGAAACCAACCAATAGAATTGAAGACTTGTTGACAATATCTAAAGCAAGGTCAGATATTGAGGTAACCAAGCCAAGGTCAGCCTGTTTACCAGAAAAGTCCAGGTCAAGTGAATTTTCTAGAAAAATTTCCCATTTAAATAATAATAAACCCTAAATGACAAATTTGGATTTAATAATTAAAAATAAATAAAATTAAATCCAATAGCCGTAACATAGTAAAGAAAGATGATATCCATTTCAGCGTGGCAAAAGTGATTTTACAGCGTGCTCATGCAGAAGAAATGGAAAGACAAAGAATGGAAGATTAAGAAGAAGAAAGACGGAATACAAGAACTACATTTATGCAATTCCTGGAATAGCAAAGAGGATGTATAGAAAGATGCGTCGATACAAAATAAGTGTTTCTTTCATTATAGACCAACCTATTACATACACGCTTATCGACGTGGTATGCATTAATCAACTATATATCCACTGACCAGCTTGTTTGTATGTGTGGATATTTGTTGTATAGGACGTGTGTTGACCGGTACAAATATTAATTAGTCACGATACTTTCACTTAATTTTTCTTATACGTATTTGAATGTGTTATGCATTGTAAGTCTGTAAGTTAGCATGTAATGATCATGATAATGATTATCGCTCGTTTGCTGAGTGTTTATATATGTCATGGTTTGTAAGACTAGATATTTGCATGTAATAATAAGTCTTTGTCTCCATATGTTTGAGTGTTTGTATGTGTCAAGGGTTGTACGACTTTAAGTCTGCATGTACAATTAAGTAATTTGATTGTCTTTCGTTTGGTTAGTTTTGTTTGTGTTATGCATTGTAAGACTCATCATCATCATCATCATCATCATCATCATCCTCATCATCAGTCTCTTGACCAAACCTGGTCGTCAAGGGACTGTGCTGCTGAACATCTGACCAGTTCCAGCCACTTGTCTCTATCATGTGCCAATGCCTGTGCCTCCGCAAAAATTTCTTGGTCCATTTTGTGATGTTGTCACTTCAATTTTTCTCTGTCTCTCTCTCCTTTAACCACCCTGGACGCTGCTCTGCAGTACTTGTGTTGATAGATTGTTGGCTCTAGTGACATGACCATACCATTTCAGCTTTCTCTTTATGACGGTGGTGTGGAGGTCTTCGTGTTAGCCTTCTTTGTGTTTGATGATGTTACGCACCTCTTCATTTGTGATGTGGTCCATGTAAGAGATATGATGGGTGGTTCTGTAGAATCTCATTTCAAGTGTTTTCATTCATCGTTGTAATTCTGCTGCCAGGATGCAGGCCTCACATGCATACAAAAAGACTGAGATGCCGAATTCTTTCAATAGTCTGGGGTTAGTTTTCAGGCAGCCATTCTTGTCTCTCCATGTGAATCTTAGCCTTGACACAGCTGCTTGTACTGGTCGTGACAAAATTTCTGCTCTTGATCTATCTTCGGTGATTATGAAACCATGCTATTTTAAATGGCTCACTGTTTTCGTTTCCTGCCCTCTGACTTTAATCATAGCTGAGATTTGTTTACCACTATATGTCATCAGCTTGGTTTTCTCAGCGCGTATCTCCATGTCAAAGCTGGAAGATGTTTGATCCAGGTTCTCCAATAAGATGGCAAGCTCGTCTTCACTGCATTTCAGCCCATGAATGTCTGCAAAGCGGAGGTTGGTGATGTTACGCCCCCCAATGATGATTGTCCCACAGTGCTTTTCCAGGCCTTCGCTCATGATGCGCTATAAGTAGATATTGAAAAGTGTGAGTGATAGGAGACAGCCTTGACTTACTCCAACTGTTGTCTGGAACCAGTCCCCCATAATACCTTGAGCAATTACTGCACTGGTACCTTGTCGTACAGCTGCTTGATGGTATTGGTCAATTTTTGACCCATGTTGTACTTTTGCATTGTGACACACACTAACTCATGCCACACTCTATCAAAGTCATGTTTGAAATATATGAACACATGATAGATGTCTTGTTGATGTTGTGAGTACTTTGCACACAGAACCCTGAGATTGAATATTTGTTCTTTTGAAAAACTGGATGTTTGCATTTAAAAGTAAATAATTGTCTCTAGATTGTTTAGTATTTTATGCAAAACGAATGTTTATCTGTACAAACAAACTATTTGTGTGCAACAATGCATGTACGATTTCCTTTCCATGGCGTGTCTAATGTTTGCAAAAGGTTAATGTTTAAATTGTAAAATTGTTTGTCTGTAACTTCGTGCTCATTATATGAGAAGCTGATCTTGTAATATGACGTATCCAAAGAATCTGACAGCGCCATCCGTCCTGTAGAGTCTACATTGGGCTATGTTGTTTGTAGCTCATGATTGTCACAACCGTCTTGTTTTAGATTTTAAAGACCTTTTACTGCCAGCCAGTTTTAAAATATATATATATATATATATATATATATATATATATATATATATATATATATATATATATATATATATATATATATATATATATATATATATATATATATATATGTATGTATATTTCTGTAATATTAAATTCTCACCAACCTAAAATGACACCCGTGGCCATAGATTCATAACAACATCTGGAATCCCATAGTGTAGAATATCCCGCATCGTTAACTTAAATATCACCTTACGTCCTCAGGCATTTGGGCGTATATTCTTGTCAATCACTCTGCTTATGAAGTTTCAATTTCAAAACTGTTAACTGGATCTCATTGATACCCGATCATAAGTCCTTTAGTTTGGAAGTTTTTCTTTATTTAGATTAATTATTTCTTTGTTTATTGTATTATTTTTGTATTGGTTATGAATGAGGCATTCCAAGAATAACGTTCTAGAAAGGAATTACAAGTGCACCATAAGTTGTTTGAGTATGCTTGCTTAAGGCGAGACTTTCGTCATCGGATGACAACCTTGCCCAAGATGCATATGGGGTAAAGATTTGTTTTCGTTGCCATAATTTTAAGAACTTGATACATGAACATTTACATTTAGATTATTTGATGTGTAGATAATCGTGCTAGGTACATAAATGATTGCACTGCAAACAAAGGACTATAAATGTGAAGGCGACGTTTGATAGAAGAACCATTGATTTATTGTTGTGCTCTGAAGAATGTGTCTCTCTTATCGCGTAAAGACATTAACAAATATATTTTGAACAGTATGATTAAAAACACACATCTCTTTATGAAATATATATGATGGATAGAGACACAAGGCCATGAACTAATGACCCTTCATCGTTGCACTGTCCGTTTTTATTACGTTGATTGTTGGCGATAGAAGTGAATATTGAACCATAGCAATGGTAACTCTGCTAACTAATGTATATATTTGCGTGCCAAAAAATCCATTAACACGGTACATTAAAATACAAGAGCAGGTGTTTGTGCAAGAACTAGACTGATTGAAGCTTGTGGTGCCAGTGACATCCAGAACTTAACGATGACGACACATGAGAAAAGTTTGGTGAATAACGCTATTCAGTATGTTACCAAAGATCTGTTTGCATGAAGCAAATGTATGGAAACATAGGATAGGTGACTAAAAGTGCCAGTAGAAGAAATTCAAAAGGTCACTGGAACTCGGACATTTATCGACGTCAGTTATATCTTTGTCATGTCGTAGATCGGGATTTTAATCTCGTTCTAGTATATGGCCTCTCTCGTTTTGTTTCAATAAACCTGTGGATTTATTGCTAGGAATATAACAGGCAGGTAAACGCCTATTAATTCAAGACGACATAGTTTCATTCAGTTTTACTATTGTTAAATAGGGTTTGCGCTGACACTTTCTATAAAAAAGCAAGTGAAACTTATTTATTGAAAAAGTAGTGATTACCATGAATTTTCTGATTGCTTTCGAAGTATCATTTGTGTGAAGAAGATATAGTGTGTCTATGGATTACTGATTACATTGGTCCACTTCTATTAGGCGATATTTGTCTTAATGCTGCTGTATTGACAAAGTAAATTTCAAGTAGGGTAATTTAAAACAATTGCGAGATAATGTCTGTAATCTTCAACGGTATGTCGAAATGAAAGTTGAAGATGTTGTTTGCTGATTGGTGGAGAATTTGTATGTAAATGTTAAAGGTTAAAGCAGAATGGTCATTTTAGAGGTACGATGAGAAAGACCTTTACATGTGCCAGTTCGCGTTTACAGCACGATTCGGAACTTTCAGGTTGCAGATCGATTGTGAATACAGACAAATTTAGAGAAAAATGAAAAATGGACATCGTCGTAAAGAGCGTCCCTGTTGGTATCGATTACTTATTTGTACTAAAGCTTTACCTAAAGTCCAAAAAGCACAGTTACGAAGGGACTGTAAAGCCCATTGATGTTTAATAAACATACGCATAATGAGTTAAATCAATGATACAACTGAAGTGTTTATCTCCTAGAGTACCGATATGAAAGCAGTCCAGTGTATACGGATTAGAAACGAATGTGGCACAATCCATGATCATGAAATTCTCCTACATGCACTGCGTTTGAGTCTAACTCCTTTCCTGAAATTTTTGTGTGACCTGCTACAGTTTAGTGATGCTTACATGGGCACATTGATCTGTTAATATGGTAGAACAAGGGAGAAGTGATGCAGTAATCGGTACAGACGATTTAGTGATGGAGCGGAGGTGTCACGGAATCGTCTAAATCCTTTTATGATTTGAATACATGTATTCGAGTTTCATTTTTGTGCACAACGATACCCGAGAGTGATTAATGTATATTGTGTTGTATTTCAAAAGAGTGGGTTCGGTCCAATCTATGCCTCACGTGCGAGGTGCTTTTGATGAGAAGATCCGAATGCTCCCAGTGCACTGACGATATCAGTGCATAAATACCTCAACGTAGGTAAAACTCTTTACATTACAGATAGTCTTGTAAGTCAGCGGTCACAGTTAAGGACTTGCACATCTTCAGCTGTAGATGTATGTAAGCTTATTAATTTCTTGTATATAATATATAAATATTGTAATACCACGTCAATTTTTGAACGTTTGCTATGTAGATTTGGTTTATGCACATATTTATATTCTTGTTTGCAACTTAGCAAAGGATTTATATTAATAATATAAAGCTACATTTTTAAGAGGTGTTTATTACAGTAGGATTCGTATCGAACATGGTTATGTTTACTTCTGGACTGGTTGTTTTGTAATTATTATGCAGGTAATGTAATCAGTATTACTTACCGTATATCACGTTATTACGACTGTATGCCCGTGTCATGTATAATACACGGTGTATGGGTATGTTTACAGCTGTCCGGAGTGTCCGGAATGTGCAGCGCTGTTTTGAGCCATCCAGAGTATATGGCACGTCCAGAGGGTTTGGAGTGTCTAAGATGTCTAGGGTGCCCAGAGTGCCCAGAGTGACCCGAGCGTTCAAAGTTATCAGGGTCGACGTAGTGCAAACTGTAAGGTCAACCACATAAATTAACCGTAGCATATGTGAAGCTGAACTGTAGCAGCCCTGGAGACGATGTAAAGTGTGCTAACGACGGAGTGTATCTCTTTACAAATAATTTTGTAGCCCTGGGCTAATGTTGTGGTTCGTAAAACTCGTTGTATATTTCGGGACTGAGTGTATTCATTTTACTACATAAGTAAAATTCTACATTGTCTACTAATTATACTATATCCAATCATTCAGCCTTTAGTCTTTGTATTTTGTATAGTAATTTATTTTGTATTTTCATTATTACATTTGTGCGTTCTTGTGTTAATTAATCCAATATGTGGATTATATATACGCGCACGTATTCATAACTAATATCTCGTTAATGTCATTCATTCTTAAACATTCTATTTGTCTCATCGTTACAAGTGTGATGTCGTGAATCCGGAAATCCCACCCGTTTCTCTTGTTACAGGTAGGCTTCTTAACTACATTAATTACAGAAATTATAGAGGACTGCCAAAAACTGAATTACTGTGAAAATTAGTTTTAATGATGCATTTGATGGAATTAACAGACATAAGCTTAGAACTAACGCTCATGACTAACTAA
Organism: Unio delphinus; assembly: GCA_029339505.1. Taxonomy (NCBI): domain Eukaryota; kingdom Metazoa; phylum Mollusca; class Bivalvia; order Unionida; family Unionidae; genus Unio; species Unio delphinus. The sequence continues at coordinate 7,686,845 of JAQISU010000112.1, read as the reverse complement.
TGACAATACATCCTGTTGGTGTTGATCTAATATGCATTGATCTAGTTAGTGTTGGCAGACACAAATTAGAATGAAACCCGAAACAGACATCAGAATAAACAAACAGTATAATGTGTGTGTGTGTGTGTGTGTGTGTGTGTGTGTGTGTCAATATCAATATCGGATGGTTCTATAGCATTAACATTCCGATTTAAATTGTCTCGGTATCTAGTTAAGTGAAACTTTTGGCATTATAGCTCATTTCTCACAAACACATTTTAAATATTGTTTTTATTGGAGGATATGGACGAGGCCTGTATTGAAAATGCATGACAATATCATTGTGTATAAATAAATATATATATATATATATATATATATATATATATATATATATATATATATATATATATATATATATATATATATATATATATATATATATATATATATATATATATATATATATATATATATATATATATATATATATATATATTCGACACGAAACTGTATAACAGCAAATGCATCCCTTTCAATTGTTTGTTTTAGATCAGACACTAATTGTGTTAGTACGACACTGTGCCAGAGATATCACATCAACCATTGTAGTTGCAAGTATTGATTCAAGCTTTAAATTATGTAGATTTACTTGTTCTACATGAATACATATTCTTTTTAATTTATAAATCGTTGGCATAGAATTGAAGATCTTTAAGTTTGATTGAGGCTAGAGACCTAAGTATAGTTGTTTGTAACATATAGGCACTGATTAGACTGTGTGTTAGTTTCTTTGAAGTATCTGTTCTTAATTTAGCATTGGTCACCTCGATTCCTTGTGTAATGGCATGTACTTAATGCTGCGCAAATGATTAAACATCCCATGTTTCTCAACATATGGACCAAGTGATATAAGGTACACATTCCCATGCTACCACAGATCTAAAAACTACTGTTTTGGTTGGCTTTGCTGTTTAAAATGTATTAGGTCTGTGATGTTTACTTGATATTTAATTTCTATCTTTCTAATTTGTTTTCGTAAATTGAATTTGTTTTAAAAAGTCTTTATAATTTTGATGCTCATTGTTTTCCCATTTAAAACTGATTTTTAGATGGAAAATGTATAAACCTGAAATCAACTTTACACTGGATGGAAACGTTCTAATAATTTAGTATCGTAGGTTTCCATGAACGTTTGCGAGTGATGAATAATTAGTCTGAAAAGCAAATTTCAAACAACGTAAAATGATAAGGACATGTCCCATGCAAAGAAACACTTAGTTTTTAAAACTGGATCAAGTTTTGAAAAGTCTATCTCTTTAGCCAAACAAAAAAGTAAATGATACAAAAATATATCAGTTTTGGATAGATAGTCACTTTTATTCAAGTGGAATTATGTAAACCACACTGTTTTGTTAGTCGTAGGAACCCAAAGGTATATCATTGTTACCTCCTGGACAAATATCTTTATTATACTCGTAGAAAGAAACAAAACACAAAATATCTGTTTTACAATGAACATGTAATTAAATGTTCGTTTATTCTGCAAAAGGGATTACTTTATTTCTAAAGTCTACTTTTTTGTGAAAATAGCTTTGTCATTACATTAGTTGTGTGTCGTTTTACTTCAATTGGAAACTGTTTACGGATCTTGTTAAAAATATTCACCCAAAGTATGCATCAAATGTTCAAGAACATAAGATGAACACACATAATTTTAATAAGTAAATAAAATAATTATTATTGTTATAATTTTTGCATACGCCACACACTTGGTTTATGTTCAAGTAAAGAGTTAGGATCACACGTGACTTACACCAGACGAATAGACAAATTTGGCTTACACCAGACGAGTAGACAAATTTGGCTTACACCAGACAAAGCAATGCTGTGGGGAATCTTGTTTAAAGCACGGAGCAAAAGAAATAACTGTGTACAATATATCTGAACTGATAACTTAAAAAACAATACGGAAAAGGATATCGTAGAGACCGCAGTTTAAGTAATTAGAACAATATTCCACAAACTTGGAGATCACATTAGAAAAACTGACAATATTACTGAAGCAGACCTAGGTCTGCTGCCTAAAATTATATTCTGGGCAACATTCAGAAGTTTAAGACCATACGAAGTAGACCGACCTCAATATAATAATAGTCCAGTCTTAAACAACATTGCAAGGACTTATGTATAGTACTACTACTACTACTACTACTACTACTACTACTACCACTACTACTACTACTACTACTACTACTACTACTAATACAGCAATATGCACTACTACCACTACTAAAGAACATAAAGAGCAAAAGGGATGGAAGTAACATGAAGGGGAAAGGGAAATCAATTGAGAAAGGTTTTAGACGTGCATCGTTGCTGCAAATCTGATTTAGTTACTGTGCTAGAAGGTTCTTACTAGCACATCTAAAATATAATTTTGGCGTTTGCAAACACAAAATTTATTTGGTCGAGTTAGTAAATGGTAAGACAGCGAAGAAAATGCTACTTTGATTTATTTGACAAGTCTTGAGATTATCAGACATTCATTGACGTCAATGCAAATAAAATGTTTGCCTTCCAGTCCCGGTAGTCTGGCTTGCCTCTACATTCTTTCGCAATGTCATCAATGCTCTATTTTGAACCCCCTAATGTTTTGCTGATTCCGTTTTTGTTGGGATGCCAATAACTTAGTGGAATGCCGCCTAAATAATGAAGCATAAAGGTAAAGAAAATAAAAAATTTTGTTTCTAAATATATTACTTCTGCATATACTTATGAATTATGTCAGGTAATGGAACATTCAATTAAATTTCAGTATGTGATTTTCGTGTCTGGTGAATTCAAACAAAGGGACAAACTTACATATGCAGCTGAGGTACAACTTATTTTATCTAATTCAATAACTGTTTTGATTTCACTATATTTTCCTTTGACACACGTGTCTGCGTTTTTTTTAAAAACCGTCTTCATATATTAATACACCCGAAACGGAATCTTGAATTAATAATGACAAGAGAATATCGATGAATTAAAAACAAGTTTTTGTCAGTATTGAACAATGACAAAGGTAAAAACATTTATTTGTTGAACTTAATTAATCTTGTTTTAAAATATGACTGATATTCGTACTTTGGCTTCACATCGGCAAAACTATCATCGAAAGTAGCATGCACAGAGTTGCTGTTTCACACAGTTTGTCAATTTCATCGTTCTACCTGGCATGGGTGTTGTTTATTTTACTGAGCTAGTTCCCATGGAAACGTAAACAATAAATGATTGAACATTTTATTACTTTCAATCAAGAAACTTAAGTACAATAAAAGGGAATCGTATATACTGGGCATTTATTTCAAAACCGGAGAATCTCTCTCTCTCTCTCTCTCTCTCTCTCTCTCTCTCTCTCTCTCTCTCTCTCTCTCTCTTCACTGTATGTACAACAGCGTATGATATATTTTGAATTAAGGGACAGTTTTGGATACGTGTTGTTTGTTAAGAAATACTTAATATGCGCATCAATTGATCTTCAAAACTTAGCAACCTTTTAGCAATATCTAACACAAAAAGTACAAAATGCGAATTACACCTTGCATTCTGAATAAGTATATATATATATATATATATATATATATATATATATATATATATATATATATATATATATATATATATATATATATATATATATATATATTACAATTGACCAACGTGATACTTAGAGCGTCCTTTGTAGTTGGTGACTGTGGTATTTGTAAGGAGACTTGTAAAATTGTTCTTTATCCGTAACATAATTTCTTTCAAACACGCAGGACATTTACTGAGTACCAACACCGGATCACTTAAGGAATGGTGTAGTGAAAGCTACTTCCTTTTGATTCGTTTCAGATCCCAGCTTTGACTTTTTAAAATTGTTTTAGTATTACGGTTATACCGATCGAAAAAATATTTCCTTTCAAATTCTAGCCAAATGTTTGTAAACAGACCTATCAATAGAACAATATTGTCACAGAATTAGGCGAAAATTGAACTGATTTCTGTTCTTGAATTGCAAACAAAACTCACCATTTTCTTGATTTCGTCGTACACGCATTACCTGGGGTGATTAAGTGGCGTGTAACGATTTGCATGTGCCAATTTGTAATTTACATGAAATCCGAAATACTCGTTTTACGTGGTGCACGGCAAGCTCGATGTGATTTATGTTCACCTATTGAGAGTATATAAGGCGAACTATTTATCATAATTTTTTACGGGAACCAAAATATCTAATCGAAGGATAGATAACCTCGTCTTGCAAATCTCCAGCCAAAGGGGTGAGTGTTAAATTTACATTTCGTTTTATTGTGAATTTTATTCAGATTATCATTTCGTATAATGATGCTTTTATTGCAATTAAACGTGGAATATTTGGAATTACTAGTCACTTTTAGACTTTAAATACAATATCGTAATCTACGGCTTAGATTATTTTTGAGACAACTATTATTAGTCTGGTTTTGTTTATTATAGCTGATTCCGTCGTTGATTCCGTCGTTGATACCGTAGAAGTACATCACTGATAGCGCATCTAATAACATCGTTGATACCGTAGCTGCTAATAACATCGTTGATACCGTAGCTGTTAACACATCTGATACCATCTTTTGATAAACGTCTTTGATATCGTCTGATTTGTTGTGGGACATCTATTGTTTGTTCTGGAACATCTCTGTATAAATATCTGAATGTGCTTGTGCCGTTAATTTGTGCTAACGGAATTGAAGTATCTGTCTGTGTGTCGAACTGTCTGTTCGTCAACATCTGTGTAACATGTAAATATCCGGAAAGCTAGAAGTCCGAGTGTCGGAGCTGTCTTAGAGTTGTAAAACGTCCGGGTCGACATCTAGGGTAGTGAGGAACCGTTGGTTCTGGTAGATGTTGTATGCTGTCTGAACGTATAACTGTGGTGGATCCGTGTAGGGAAACGTCCGATAATAGTATTGGTCAACCCTCGGTTCTCGGGGAAACTGGGAGACGATTCAACTGTTGCTGAATCGTGCGGTTATACAGGGGAGACACATAGGTGTATTGAAATTGTAATATAATTTAATACATTGTTGTATTTGCATGCTTATGTCAGATCGCAATAATATTTCAAGTGATCACATAGATATCAATAAAAGCTAGCAACTTGATTGAATACAAGTATATGATCGTGCTAGTTATCGCAATCCATCGTGCGATAGATAGTTTGTCGTTTGTGTTTATTTGTTTCGTAAATCATACTTGCATTTATTTAACTTTCGTAAAGGATTCTTGGATCTGTGTATAATCCAAGAGATTCCTTTACATCTGAGATTCCTTTTGTATTGTTATTTAATTTATTCATGTATTGTGAATGGTTGTGAGTGTAATTGTGGGTTGAGCGCGTGAGTTATTGTGTTAATACATCTGTATTTTTTTCATTTATAATTTATTACATAAATTTATATTTTCTTTCACAAATTGTGTTTGTATTGTTCATTTAATCCACCCTCCTCTCGGTAACAATTCTGTTACAATGGTGTCAGAAGTGGGATCGTTGGATTAAGTGAACTGTCAATCATTTTTGTGAAGGTATACATTTAATGTTTATATTTGAGCGTGACCTTCTGTTAAGATAATACTCTAGTTGGAGTTTATTTTTGTTTAGTTTACCTAGGTCCGTGTGTCCAGTATAAACGTGTTTAAAGTATTGGTTTGGTTATATATCTATATTCATATTACAATTGTCATGTCATCCCTTAAGGACTTGGTTGCCTTAGGCAAAGAATTCGGTTATGAAGGCGAAAGTTTAAGGAAATTTATTCAAGAAGAACAAGCCCGAGAAAGGGAAGAAAGGGCAAGGTCAAGGGAATTAGAAAGGGAATCCGATGATAGGAAATGGGCAATTGAGAAGGAAAAGATAGAATTAGAAAAGCAGGCCCAAAGGGAAAAGATAGAATTAGAGCAGCAGGCCGAGAGGGAAAAGATAGAATTAGAGAAGCAGGCCGAGAGGGAAAAGATAGAATTAGAGAAGCAGGCGGAAAAGGATAGGATAGGATGGGAAATGGAAGCGGAGCAAAAGCGAATAGAGTTAGATGAAAAATCAAAGCAACGGGATCATGAGCGTAAGGTAGAATTAGCGACATCTGGAAGAGAACACGATTCTGCCTTTAGCAAATTAAGGGGCCCCAAATTACCTCCCTTTGACGATGAAAAAGATAACATAGATAGTTATCTTCATCGGTTTGAGCGGTATGCCGAAAACCAGAAGTGGAGTCAAAATGACTGGGCGCTGCATCTGAGTGCTTTATTAAAAGGTAAAGCACTGGATGTATACTCGCAACTTCCTAGGGACGATGTGTTTAAGTACGACGTCCTAAAGGAAGCACTTCTCAAAAGGTACGAGCTCACTGAACAAGGTTTTCGAAAAAAGTTTAGGTATAGCAAGCCCGATAAGGGAGAAACCTTTGGTCAGTTCACCGTCAGAATTGCGAACTATTTTGAGCGGTGGATTGAATGCGGCAAAGCGGTGAAAACGTTTGAAGGGTTGACTGATTTCTTGCTCAGAGATCAATTATTTAATACAGTTGGGCGAGAATTAGATCAATTTCTGAAGGAGAAAGTCTTCACAAACGTAAAAGATATGGCTAAGCAAGCCGATTTATTTGCCGAAGCTCATGGGGGAACCCAGAACGTGGTTTTAAAAGATTTTAAGTCTGGAAACCAGTCTGTAAGACCTATGCCTACGGAGCCTGTAAAATCAGCTGAGGTAAAAAGGTCAGTTGGGAATCCAGTTTTTCAGCGTGTGCGGTGTTTCTTGTGTAATGCATTGGGTCAGTTAAAACCTCATCCCAAGCAAATTGAAGCAATTAGAGACGCACCGAAGCCAACCAACAAAACGCAGGTAAGATCATTTCTAGGTCTAGTAGGTTTTTACAGAAAGTTTATACCGAACTTTGCAGCCATTGCTAGCCCGCTGTCTGATTTGACCAAGAAGGGGCAACCAAACAAAGTTGAATGGGGACCGCCACAAGATAAAGCATTTTGTACTCTGAAAGAGAAACTGGTTAGTGCACCTATATTGAAATTGCCGGATGTCAGCAAACCCTTTATTCTAAGAACAGACGCTTCTGAAACTGGGTTGGGGGCAGTTTTACTGCAAGAGCAGGACGACAGTAAGTTACCCGTAGCTTACTCGAGTAGGAAATTGCTACCCAGGGAGAAAAATTATTCCGTTATAGAAAAGGAATGTTTGGCCGTAGTATGGGGAATTGGGAAGTATCACGCATATCTGTTTGGGAGAGATTTCGTTCTCGAGACTGATCACCAACCCCTACTGTATTTAAACAAGGCCAAGGTCGCTAACGCTCGGTTGATGCGTTGGGCGCTAACACTGCAACCTTATCGTTTCCGTGTAGAAGCAATAAGGAGAGTTGAAAATATAGGCGCAGACTACTTGAGTAGGGCGTGATGGGAAATTTGTATGAATTTGCCCAGTAATAAAATCCAGTTTGTAGTATAACCAGTGTAAATGTTGTAAGATATCATCAGTAGTTATTTTTCTTCTATTCTGTGTTAGTTTTAAAAATGTGTACATTTTTATTCTTAGGGGGGAGGTATTGTCACAGAATTAGGCGAAAATTGAACTGATTTCTGTTCTTGAATTGCAAACAAAACTCACCATTTTCTTGATTTCGTCGTACACGCATTACCTGGGGTGATTAAGTGGCGTGTAACGATTTGCATGTGCCAATTTGTAATTTACATGAAATCCGAAATACTCGTTTTACGTGGTGCACGGCAAGCTCGATGTGATTTATGTTCACCTATTGAGAGTATATAAGGCGAACTATTTATCATAATTTTTTACGGGAACCAAAATATCTAATCGAAGGATAGATAACCTCGTCTTGCAAATCTCCAGCCAAAGGGGTGAGTGTAAAATTTACATTTCGTTTTATTGTGAATTTTATTCAGATTATCATTTCGTATAATGATGCTTTTATTGCAATTAAACGTGGAATATTTGGAATTACTAGTCACTTTTAGACTTTAAATACAATATCGTAATCTACGGCTTAGATTATTTTTGAGACAACTATTATTAGTCTGGTTTTGTTTATTATAGCTGATTCCGTCGTTGATTCCGTCGTTGATACCGTAGAAGTACATCACTGATAGCGCATCTAATAACATCGTTGATACCGTAGCTGCTAATAACATCGTTGATACCGTAGCTGTTAACACATCTGATACCATCTTTTGATAAACGTCTTTGATATCGTCTGATTTGTTGTGGGACATCTATTGTTTGTTCTGGAACATCTCTGTATAAATATCTGAATGTGCTTGTGCCGTTAATTTGTGCTAACGGAATTGAAGTATCTGTCTGTGTGTCGAACTGTCTGTTCGTCAACATCTGTGTAACATGTAAATATCCGGAAAGCTAGAAGTCCGAGTGTCGGAGCTGTCTTAGAGTTGTAAAACGTCCGGGTCGACATCTAGGGTAGTGAGGAACCGTTGGTTCTGGTAGATGTTGTATGCTGTCTGAACGTATAACTGTGGTGGATCCGTGTAGGGAAACGTCCGATAATAGTATTGGTCAACCCTCGGTTCTCGGGGAAACTGGGAGACGATTCAACTGTTGCTGAATCGTGCGGTTATACAGGGGAGACACATAGGTGTATTGAAATTGTAATATAATTTAATACATTGTTGTATTTGCATGCTTATGTCAGATCGCAATAATATTTCAAGTGATCACATAGATATCAATAAAAGCTAGCAACTTGATTGAATACAAGTATATGATCGTGCTAGTTATCGCAATCCATCGTGCGATAGATAGTTTGTCGTTTGTGTTTATTTGTTTCGTAAATCATACTTGCATTTATTTAACTTTCGTAAAGGATTCGTGGATCTGTGTATAATCCAAGAGATTCCTTTACATCTGAGATTCCTTTTGTATTGTTATTTAATTTATTCATGTATTGTGAATGGTTGTGAGTGTAATTGTGGGTTGAGCGCGTGAGTTATTGTGTTAATACATCTGTATTTTTTTCATTTATAATTTATTACATAAATTTATATTTTCTTTCACAAATTGTGTTTGTATTGTTCATTTAATCCACCCTCCTCTCGGTAACAATTCTGTTACAAATATACAATTACACATGTAATGCTCAACCCTACTGATAAAGGTATATTTAAGACATGTTCGTCTAATCGTCGAATGAAAAAAGGATACGTACTATTTTAGGGACGGAATAAAATTTTAACTGACGCGAAAAGATGTAGTGAGTGACGTTGGACTGAATTCTCAGATCGGCCCAGGAAGAATAGTTTTGGGGATTAATTCATGTGTTAAGATTAATCTAAACTTACCTATTTTAATTTTAATTCTCTTAAATTACCTTTGGCATTTTATCACGCAGTGGCACCAGTTGTTCTATATGATCATCTCCAAACGTTTCAAAATATATATCGAATTGATATTAATAAGAAGCAAATATATCTGAGCTATACGCGCAGAAGAGAATATTTTGAGAAATGTGGTGAGGTATAGCACCATTTGAAGTATACAATCTTCGACGCGTTTCGATAAATTTATATTACAGTAGTATTTGTATTGACCTACTGTAACGAAACTTTATTCACTTGTGTGTTATTTAAAGTCATGCTTGTTCAATAACTTGAGATGGTATAAGGTCGCCTTCTAATATTGAACAGGTACATAAGGGATACATTTAAAAAAAACTGGGTTGTAAACAAAGTTGCTTGGAGGAAACGTGAAGCAAAGGAAACGAGACTCGTGAATGCAGCTTATCATTACATAAAACATACGTCGAGCCTGAATGTAACTCATCATTGCATCACACGTACGTCGAGCCTGAATGTAACTTATAATTGCATCACATGAACATCGAGCCAGAATGTAACGCATCATTGCATCGGGTATAACTCGAACCTGAATGTAACGCATCATTGAATCAGATATACACTGAGCCTGAATTAACTCATTGAGTCATATACTTCGATACTGAATTAACTCATCATTGAGTCATATACTTCGATACTGAATGTAACTCAACATTGAATCATACATACATCGAACAACATTAGCCCTGGAGAAAACTAAGTTTTGTTCGAGGTTTTGCGCCATGTTTCCGAAGTTATGATATACCGACAGATTTAGTGGAGGAAGGAACCTGGAAAATCCGGGGATGTACTACTGGCTCACGGGAAGCTACTTGAAAGATTGCATACACACAGCCACGTTAGTAGAGCCAAGATTCAAATTCCGGCGGAAGAGATGAAATGTGTGGGTGATATGTAAAGGCCATTTTGACTTCCGAGGCTTCTATAGAAAACCTAGCTATAGAATATGCAAAGATAAATGATGATATATGTTATACTAGTAAGCGTTTAATATCGTTTGATATCATGGTAATAGAAGATACTAACAATGTAGTCGTAAACAATTTGGGCAGAATGATTGTGATAAATATTTTCCTATTATATGGAAGCGATGATACTTAATGATACTTATTCAAGTGGAATGACTACAACATAAATAGTGATTAACAAACTATTATCGGTGACATACTGTTAGATCAAGAAATCAACATTTATTTAACAGATAGTTAACGTAAAAGTTTATATATACAGCTGTAGATGTCAACACACGATGGTCATATGAAATGAAACATAAACTTTAATCGAAAATTGCCTAGTAATTTTAATTTAGATTCTTATATCAATTTAATAATGTATTCAGTGTTCTATACTTTATTCTATCACTAATATATACAACCCGAAAATTCTTCAAACGTTAACCAAAGCAGAATCATATTATTCACAATTTTTAGATTAAATGTTCAAGATAAACATATGCTTGTACACAATGGGCTTGATTACAAAATCTTGTATTAATCTTTCCTAGACAAAGATAAAAAAAAGGTACACCACAAGTCGATAAGGTCCAGTAACTTAAGTTTCAGGTATACAATTTATTCGTACCTGTAAGTTTATTGATAGATATGATGTAAATTACTTAACATCCAATAGACAGTGAATAAGAAACAAAAATAGGAAAAAAATACAAAAGCGTGTATGGGCAAACAATTTGCACGTCAGTGACTGAGTGAATCATAGTCAATCCTTTTAAACTGAATAAAGTTCGAACGTCAAGTATGAAAATTAATTGCCTCGGCTAGGCATTCATTTCGGGTCTGTTAAATATGTGATGTAAATTAAAAGATATAATTAATATGCCAGTAAGATAGATTAACTATAATACGAAGCCATTCGTGTTCTTGAATGAGGCGATGACTTCTTAGTGTAACAAGATACTTTCGCTGATAATTAGCAGAGAAAGAATTTTAAACTATGCCTCTTGATATTCGATATAAACATAAATTATGATTGGGCAAGCAGTACACGTCACGTTTTTCGATTAAACTAAGTGGGAAAAGTCACGTAAGGACTATTCATTTAGTGCACATTTGAAAGGTCAATTAACCTTATATAACCTCATCTCCAACCTACTCATCAACATATTTCCAGCTAGTTTGGTTTTGTAGGTGTGACGTTAGTTTTCAGCACATGCCAAGCTATGCATGGCAACCAGTATATGTGCGGAGGAAGAAACCCAAAAGACCCAGGAAAAACAACCGACTTACGATAAGCTAATAGCTTGTTTTCATAAATATCTACGTTGCTTGAGCCACGACTCGAATCAGCACAAACATAAGTGAGATGCGAGTAATTTGAAAAGGCTAGCGCCTTCGACCACTCGACCACTCCTCATACTTCACAACTGTTTCAAGAGCGAGAGAAAGACAACTTCGAGCAGACAAGTACCTTTTTTTCAAAGATGTTAACTCATTCGGAACTTACCTTGTCTTCATAAGCACTATATTTAGCTTCAGTGCTTCTTTGTGTGGTTATTTGATGAAATAGATCTTGTGTTTTACTTTCAGAACGATATTTTAAAAACATTTATTGTCTCTATTCATTTTGTCAGTGGTTTGATTTTTTTGGAACACTGGATGTTTTTAAAAAAAAACTACTATGATTCTGTAGAAAGCGCTAATTCTGCTTCATTACATATAACTCTTCTTTATAGATGCACTGAAAATGAAAAGGAACATTTTTTGGAAGGTAAACTGTAATAGAGATTAGGATTAGCTCCGAAATGTTTGAATCCGTAGCCATGTTCCCAAAGCGGAATGCTCTGTATGAATTAACGTCATGATTAGAAGTTACAGAAAACCTTCCCTTCTTACAATATATGTCTGTCATATCACATTTACAGCAGTGTATTTAAAATAATAAAATTTACTGCTCGGAAATGGTTTTAATTTTACTATTTTGCAAACAATCCAAAATGTATATTGTGCAAATTGTAATGTATACATACGTAGATTTATAAAGTCTGTACAACGATTCTACGCTTTTAATGAACGTAATGAACGTACAGTAGCTGAATCTAGTTTCCGGGGTAAAGGTGACGTTATATAAGGTCAATTAGACAGTTGGAGCGGGGGGAGGGGGGGGGGGGGCAACCATGTCACTTGTCAGGGGCTCGAGCTAGAAAGGCACATATACGCACATATTTGAAACACGAAAGGGGCCAGAACTCTGTCAGCTGCCTGGGGACCAGAATTTCCTAGGTGCGGGCCTGGATGGAGGTTATATAAAGGTTTATTAGACAATATGAGATTATACCAGGCTAATTGGACAGAGGTCATATTAATCTAGAAGAAAGTTGAAGGTTAGTTAAGTCTAATCAGACAGATGGATTTTATATAAGGTTAATTAGAAAGAGGTTCATAAAGCAATGCTGAGGTTATATAAGGTTAATTAGACAGTTGGAGTTTATTTAAGGTTAATTAGACAGTTGGAGTTTATTTAAGGTTAATTAGACAGTTGGAGTTTATTTAAGGTTAATTAGACAGTTGGAGTTTATTTAAGGTTAATTAGACAGTTGGAGTTTATTTAAGGTTAATTAGACAGTTGGAGTTTATTTAAGGTTAATTAGACAGTTGGAGTTTATTTAAGGTTAATTCGACAGTTGGAGTTTATTTAAGGGTAATTAGACAGTTGGAGTTTATTTAAGGTTAATTAGACAGCTGGAGTTTATTTAAGGTTAAGTAGACAGTCGGAGTTTATTTAAGGTTAATTAGACAGTTTGAGTTTATTTAAGGTTAATTAGACAGTTGGAGTTTATTTAAGGGTAACTAGACAGCTGGAGTTTATTTAAGATAAATTCGACAGTTGGAGTTTATTTAAGGGTAATTAGACAGTTGGAGTTTATTTAAGGTTAATTCGACAGTTGGAGTTTATTTAAGGTTAATTAGACAGTTGGAGTTTATTTAAGGTTAATTCGACAGTTGAAGTTTATTTAAGGTTAATTAGACAGTTGGAGTTTATTTAAGGTTAATTAGACAGTTGGAGTTTATTTAAGCTTAATTCGACAGTTGGAGTTTATTTAAGGTTAATTAGACAGTTGGAGTTTATTTAAGGTTAATTAGACAGTTGGAGTTTATTTAAGGTTAATTCGACAGTTGGAGTTTATTTAAAGTTAATTAGACAGTTGGAGTTTATTTAAGGGTAATTAGACAGCTGGATTTTATTTAAGGTAAATTAGACAGTTGGAGTTTATTTAAGGGTAATTAGACAGCTGGAGTTTATTTAAGATTAATTCGACAATTGGAGTTTATTTAAGGGTAATTAGACAGTTGGAGTTTATTTAGGGTTAATTCGACAGTTGGAGTTTATTTAAGGTTAATTAAACAGTTGGAATTTATTTAAGGTTAATTAGACAGTTGGAGTTTATTTAAGGTTAATTCGACAGTTGGAGTTTATTTAAGGTTAATTAGACAGTTGGAGTTTATTTAAGGTTAATTCGACAGTTGGAGTTTATTTAAGGGTAATTAGACAGTTGGAGTTTATTTAAGGTTAATTAGACAGTTGGAGTTTATTTAAGGTTAATTAGACAGTTGGAGTTTATTTAAGGTTAATTCGACAGTTGGAGTTTATTTAAGGGTAATTAGACAGTTGGAGTTTATTTAAGGTTAATTCGACAGTTGGAGTTTATTTAAGGGTAATTAGACAGTTGGAGTTTATTTAAGGTTAATTCGACAGTTGGAGTTTATTTAAGGGTAATTAGACAGTTGGAGTTTATTTAAGGTTAATTAGACAGTTGGAGTTTATTTAAGGTTAATTAGACAGTTGGAGTTTATTTAAGGTTAATTAGACAGTTGGAGTTTATTTCAGGTTAATTAGACAGTTGGAGTTTATTTAAGGTTAATTCGACGGTTGGAGTTTATTTAAGGGTAATTAGACAGTTGGAGTTTATTTTAGGTTAATTAGACAGGTGGAGTTTATTTAAGGTTAATTAGACAGTTGGAGTTTATTTAAGGTTAATTCGACAGTTGGAGTTTATTTAAGGGTAATTAGACAGTTGGAGTTTATTTAAGATTAATTAGACAGTTGGAGTTTATTTAAGGGTAATTAGACAGTTGGAGTTTATTTAAGGTTAATTCGACAGTTGGAGTTTATTTAAGGTTAATTAGACAGCTGGAGTTTATTTAAGGTAAATTAGACAGTTGGAGTTTATTTAAGGTTAATTAGACAGTTGGAGTTTTTTTAAGGTTAATTAGACAGTCGGAGTTTATTTAAGGTAAATTCGACAGTTGGAGTTTATTTAAGGTTAATTAGACAGTTGGAGTTTGTTTAAGGTTAATTAGACAGTTGGAGTTTATTTAAGGTTAATTCGACAGTTGGAGTTTATTTAAGGTTAATTCGACAGTTGGAGTTTATTTAAAGGTAATTAGACAGCTGGAGTTTATTTAAGGTTAATTAGACAGTTGGAGTTTATTTAAGGTTAATTAGACAGTTGGAGTTTATTTAAGGTTAATTCGACAGTTGGAGTTTATTTAAGGTTAATTCGACAGTTGGAGTTTATTTAAGGTTAATTCGACAGTTGGAGTTTATTTAAGGTTAATTCGACAGTTGGAGTTTATTTAAGGGTAATTAGACAGTTGGAGTTTATTTAAGGGTAATTAGACAGTTGGAGTTTATTTAAGGTTAATTAGACAGTTGGAGTTTATTTAAGGTTAATTAGACAGCTGGAGTTTATTTAAGGTTAATTAGACAGTTGGAGTGTATTTAAGGTTAATTAGACAGTTGGAGTTTATTTAAGGTTAACTCGACAGTTGGAGTTTATTTAAGGTTAATTAGACAGTTGGAGTTTATTTAAGGTTAATTAGACAGTTGGAGTTTATTTAAGGTTAACTCGACAGTTGGAGTTTATTTAAGGGTAATTAGACAGCTGGAGTTTATTTAAGGTTAATTCGACAGTTGGAGTTTATTTAAGGTTAATTCGACAGTTGGAGTTTATTTAAGGTTAATTAGACAGTTGGAGTTTATTTAAGGTTAATTCGACAGTTGGAGTTTATTTAAGGTTAATTCGACAGTTGGAGTTTATTTAAGGTTAATTAGACAGTTGGAGTTTATTTAAGGTTAATTAGACAGTTGGAGTTTATTTAAGGTTAATTAGACAGTTGGAGTTTATTTAAGGTTAATTAGACAGTTGGAGTTTATTTAAGGTTAATTCGACAGTTGGAGTTTATTTAAGGTTAATTCGACAGTTGGAGTTTATTTAAGGGTAATTAGACAGTTGGAGTTTATTTAAGGGTAATTAGACAGTTAAAGTTTATTAAAGGTTAATTCGACAGTTGGGGTTTATTTAAGGTTAATTAGACAGTTGGAGTTTATTTAAGGTTAATTCGACAGTTGGAGTTTATTTAAGGGTAATTAGACAGTTGGAGTTTATTTAAGGTTAATTAGACAGTTGGAGTTTATTTAAGGTTAATTCGACAGTTGGAGTTTATTTAAGGTTAATTCGACAGTTGGAGTTTATTTAAGGTTAATTCGACAGTTGGAGTTTATTTAAGGTTGATTAGACAGTTGGAGTTTATTTAAGGTAAATTAGACAGTTGGAGTTTATTTAAGGCTAACTAGACATTTAAAGATTACAAAAAGGTTAATTAGACAATTTAGGTCATATAATGCTAATTAGACAGTTGGAGTTTATGTACGGCTAATTAGTAAGTTTCCAGGTTTTCTCATGTCTCCGAGGTTAATTATACAGGCAGTGATTATATACGGTTAATTTGACACTCACTAATTATATTATAATACTTAGACAGTTGGAGGTTAAATAAGGTTCATTATATATTTGGAAGTTACATCAGGTCAAATAGGCTTTCAAATGTGCTCTGAAAAAGAGAACCTACGTGATTTTTCGCACATCGAATAGCTGTAAACAAAGTATGTACTTCTCGCCCAGTCAGAATTCGTTTATGGCATTTGCATCACTAGGTAGAGTTTCAAATAATCTCTGATATTAATCAATGAAAGTATCTTGTTACACTCAAAAGTTCGCACCTTATTTTGGCTGGTTCGTTTTTACGGGTTTAACGTCATTATTAGACACACGATACATGGCGGCATGTGAATGTATGATGTGGGAAAATCCAGGGAAGAACCAATAACCCGCAACTGATTGAGAAAACGAATCATTTCTTATAATAGCTAATATATATGTGTAAATTAAATTTACCATTCAGTTCACGTCTAATGTTTAACAGATTGAAGATAAATACGCGTTTGTGGTGATTAATATTCCTACCTGACGTTCAAGCGGTATCGAGTTCATGAGGGCTATATAATTGAGTCTTGCAGTAACATGTTTTAATGGCTTAGTGCTTCCGGTTGACTGTGTTAAGATACAGCTTACAGAATGTACTTCATACGAAACAATTACAGATTAAATGACATCCAGTTATTCAATCTACTAAGGTGAACACAGGTTTTTAAACAAAAGAAATAATATGAAAATGTACAACCTATTATGTACACTGCATGAATGTCTGGAGATTCTAATGATGAAACCGTTCCATTTTTAATTTGAAATATTATAATTTTACCAATATTCAAAGGCGGAGAAAATGTTGGCGTGTATGTATGCATTTTACAGAAATATACAATGGAGAATAAATGATAATGTATGATCAATTAGTTTTCTAAACATTTCAAAACAATTTCTTCGATAAGGGCTTATATTTTGCTCTTTAACATTTACGTGTCAATCTTCTGTTGACTTCTGTAGCTGACCATGAAAACCTATACTTATATAGAGTGTAAGTGTTCAGATATATATATATATATATATATATATATATATATATATATATATATATATATATAATGTTCAACGTGCGATTCAAATCTAAATCGCCGATGGATAACCAAGGTTCTTGTGTAAGCTGATCATGTAAGAGTATAAAGGAATGAACATGAATAGCAAACATAATATATGATGATATGCAAATTAATGTCAGCTCAAATCGGTGGCAACAACTGGGCCTTTGGGTCGTTATCTTCTCATTTGTTATAGATAATGCGTTTCAAAGTGAAAGAGATATAGAGCGGGATGGTCCCATTCTACAATCAATGAGTGATAAGTCCCTGTACAAATAATTATTGTATAGTCTGAATTGATGCAAGCTGGGTAATGCTGTTAAGCGATCTGTACACCGACTGCATTAAGCAGGATAATACGAAAGCGTTCATGCATTACAAGAAACAGCTTAACACACTTTGTTACGCATCATGGCACGGCAGATCGATTTATATATATATATATATATATATATATATATATATATATATATATATATATATATATATATATATATATATATATATATATGCCTTCTCGCTAATGGATGATAACGGTGATTTTGCACAAAGTGCAAGAATAGTCTTCTTGTATGTTCTTTTAATTCAAAGATGACCATGGAATTACTAGCACGTGTTGCTGCAGTTCTGAGTTTTACGATGCTCGCGCTTCGGGCCATTGCTGTACATTTCACTTAAGTTCAATATCTGCGCCAGTTAGTAGCAACACAATGGGTCTTCTATATTTTGGTTACGAATTTCGACGTATTTCTTCTATATTCCATGGGTTTAAATGGTTTTACCATGGCGTCACAAACAATTGTATTATTTTCGCATGATGTGAGATCAAAATTTAGCCAGTAAAAATATTTATAATGCTAACGTGAACGATGGAGTCAGTTATTAATTATTTGGGAGATATCATTATCAATTGTACCATAATACAAACGTCGACACCGACAGCTCTTTCACCGCAGCGTCTTTGCATTTGCTTCTACCATTAGATGTCATTGTGGAAACTAAACGATATTTGCCCAGAAATATTTTCTAGCGTAAATTATTTTCCCCTTTCGGAAACAGATCGAAATACATCGGAAATTAGTTACCTGATATTTATTATCTGTGATATATGTACTTCCTTTTGGTTCTGTCTCTGTGCTAGCACCACGGCTCCGTATGTGTATACGGAGTCGCCGGTGGGTTTTCATTTTCACCAGTATGGTAATGGTTTTGTGTTGAACTGTTACCGAGAATTGTTTACTAATGTTATTTCATGCGTGAGAACTCCTGAATAAACACGTCAGTTGAAGCAGCTAATATCGAAATAGCCGCGACAATACATCCGACTTGAATGCCTACGATGATTACTGTGGTAATAATGCCCGGTACACAATAGCCAATAGCGGCCATTCTGTAAAAAGCATATTTGCCCATACACACGCTTTTGAATTTATCGATTACAACTGTTATTTTGGAAATTTGACATAGTAGTGTTTGTCCCGTTTCGAGTATTTTGTAGTGCCAATCATCTTCAGTTGCAATACACAGAAGTACATTGAACCAATTGTTCTTTTTATTGGAACAACTAACATCCAATTATAGAAAATATATTTTGTTGAATATTTCGATTTCAGGCGATTGTGTTATCGCGGGTCATTGTACTACATTTCTTCAATTTTGAATCATAACGATTACACGAATGAATTGTCTCTGAAACGGTCGGGTGTATTTTCCCCCGAATTTGTTTTGCACGTACAAGTGCGTGCGTTCTTGTTAAATAATAGTTAAAACATTTTTCTTGACTGAATCAAAACTGCTGGAACATAATCAACAGGAAGTGACACCGGCCTGGATTTGTGAACTTCACTTCATCATTGTAGAAATAATCCTTGAGTGCTTTTGAGCATGTCAGAGCAGTCTGCAACCGCGTAATTTTGCAGTGTCTGATAACAATTTAAAGAAGACTTCGAGTTGTTATTGGTTCCACATGTCGATTGTAAATTATCAATTAAAAATATTATATTTCACTATATACGAAGGTTAGATAATACGATCATTCTGAAGCAGATATTTGTTAACAAGTGGAATTAAAGTGCTACTAATGTTTGCATCCGCGGTCAGTCGCTCCAATAACCCGTCGGCATATGCAGCAGATTCATCAGCTCGTTCAGAATCCATCACTAATATGTAATGATAAATCTTAAACTCTAGCTACCAATAATAATGATACCCGTACATGAAAAAGATTCTGGAAGGTGGTCGTGGTTGATGGCATGCGCTTTTAATGGTCATCATGTATTATTACTGTCCTTACCCGATGTCACACTGACTCTTAATGAATGTTCTCTTGATCGATGCTATACGCAAGGCTATTCAGCAGAATGCCGGCTGTTGACTGAAATTTGTCTCAACGTTTGTCGCGGAATTGTTTGATCCTTTCTGTTTGTACATGTCGATGATAAACGCATCATTGTATAGTTCTCCGATTGCACATTAACCACAAGAGTTCCATCGGTTTCTGTGCCATGTACCACCCTCAAGATTTGTTGAATGTTGCTTGCGTACCATCAACTTTGTGAGTTATCATTGGACGCCCTGCTAGCTATTATTGAACGCTGCATTCTTAAGTGACGATGTTCTGTTTTCGAAACATGCCTTCCGTAAGCGACGTTTCTCATTCTGAGGTCTCCGTGTGTTAGTATTATTGTCAACACACCAGTCCTGATGTTTACGTTTCGAAGTATTTGAGTACAACGATTCTCCGAGTTATGCACATTATTCCTGACATTCTCTGAGTTTGGATCGACTGTTGTTAGTTGACTACACATTTTAAAACAAATGTCTGTATCACATCCTCCTGGTTCTTTTTGACGACATTAAGCTTTATGGACACGTTGTACCTTGTAGTCTTCTGCTAGATTGAATCTTGATACTGTGATTGAGATATGCAATCCTGTGTTCAGTACATCATTCTGAACTGCTCGCGGTATGTTGATTCTTACTTCTGACTTTGACGTGGTCATTGAAATGCCAATGCTTGGAGCATTTGTGCATCTATTACGTCCTGTTGTGGTTTGCTGGTGACTAAGATGTCATGTTCAGCAACATTTCCTCAGTAAGAGGAGTCCGTCGCTTCTACATTTGCCAGAAACAATTTGGCAATCAGACTTGGCCATGTCTGGTGATCTGTGCCAATCTAGAATCGAAGTCACACGTGTTATTGAGCTTGTCGCCTTAGGTACTTCTGATATCAGAGACTCCAAGTCTTCATAAAATTTGTCCTTGATCTCATCTGGGTTGGTTATGGTTAGTGCATATGCCTTGATGATGTATGTTTCTCGAGACATGGATAGTACCAATAATAATACAAATGTGTCCGTTTATGCCTTGCCAAACGTAGCTTTATCCTCGAGCATATCTGACTTGAGGGACTACAACTTTATCCTCGACAAGATAAGACTTGAGTGATTACAACTTTACCCTTGACAAGATAAGACTTGAGTGATATAAGACTTATTGAGTTTAATCATACATTGGCTGTTCAGTTCCTATGTTTGGTCTTCTCCTTGCTTTAGAAACGAGAACAGATAAAAAAATTCTAAGCTGTCTTGCTCCACTTCTACAGCGTAATTTTTCTTGAATAAACCGTCAATCCGTTTATACTACGATGGACCCTCATTAATTGCTTTAAATGAGAACTCTTTGGCGCTCCATACTACAATGTGCTCAAGAGAAAACGAACTGGGACTACATTCATCATTACTTAAATGTAAACGGAAGCGAAAAAAGAACAGTTGTTTCAAAGCTGGTCGGCGTAGAATAGGAAGAAGAATTCCGGTTATTTCCCTTTTGCCCTTTCCTGATAAACAATCTAAAAATTCACCCGTTAATTTAGATAACCGACTGCAAATCCCTATTAAAGCACCAACCTTTGTGTCAACTATTCCTGTGATATCACTGTGTATTGCATTATTCAATGCCCAATTCAGTAGGATCATCGGAAAAGCGCACAGAAATAGTTAACTTTATCAACTGTTAGAATATCGACGTCTTCTTCCTGACAGAAACATGGCTAAAACATCAGACGATGAGCCCAAGTGTGCGGATCTAACACCCACCGGTTACTCCATTAAGTAGTTGTCCCGCCACTCTCGCGGAGATGATATTGTCACCACAATACCGACTGTAGATATCTCTATCAATTCTAATACCGACTGCAGACATCTCACTATCAATTCCATTACTGACTGCAGGTATCTCTCTACCAATGCAAATACTAACTGCGAGTATCTCTCTATTTATGACAGTACTGATTGTAAGTATCTCTCTATTTATGACAGTACTGATTGTAAGTATCTCTCTATTTATGACAGTACTGATTTTAAGTATCTCTCTATTTATGACAGTACTGATTGTAAGTATCTCTCTATTTATGACAGTACTGATTGTAAGTATCTCTCTATTTATGACAGTACTGATTGTAAGTATCTCTCTATTTATTACAGTACTGATCGTAAGTATCTCTCTATCGATGGTAATACTGATTATGACTATCTCTATCTGTTGATAACAATACATATAGCAGACATCTCTCTCCATCATTGACAATATTGACTACAGGTATCTCTCTATAAAATAACAATGCTGACTACATGTATATTTTATCAATGATAATACTGACCGCAAATATCCCTCTATCACTTACAATACTGCCTGTATGTATCTCTGTATCAACAACATTATTGATTGAATATATCTCTCTATAAATGAAAATACTGACTTCCAGGTATCTTTATATTAATGACAGTTCTGACTGCAGGTATCTCTCTATGACAATACATATTGTAGGTATCAGTTGATGAGAAATACTGACTGGAGATATCTCTGACGGTGAAAATAATGCCTGCTGGCATCTTTATATTTTTCGATGACACTACTGACTGCATTTATCTCTCTATGACAGTTCTGAATGTTGGTATCGATCTATCGTTGAAAATACTGAATGCAGGTATCTCTTTAATGCATGACAAAACGGACTGTAACTGCAGGTATCTATCTATCGATGATTATATTGACTGTATTTATGTTTAAACTTCTTAAATTTTAAACAGATTATATTAACATCTTGCACGTTTCCTGTACATCACTTCCGCAAAAAAAATAGGTTAGCTAAATCCTGAGCTGGCGTTTGTAAGGGTCGCATTTTTATATCACAATAATTTGAAAACTATATATGGAGTGTTATGCAAATCTCGAAAGATGGGATTTAAGGTATGCAAGATTGGAAACTAGGCTTTGACAATGACTTCCCAATTCGATCTTGAACATAATAATTAATGTATAGCGCAAACAATTAATGCAAATATTTCTATATTTTCAGCTGTTTGATCTGCGTATGCTAGATACATTTTGAAATGCGTAAACATATTATACCTCCTTAAATCCTCGATATTGACAAAACACATGTCAATCGTACAAGTATTTTGATGAAAAAATTACGATGGGTAGCAGAAAAATCAATTATTTCCTTATCAAAAAGCATTTAGTTGCCTTTAGGTTTAACTGCGATGCTTTAATGTATTTATCTTCTGCTAATATTAATAACCATTTTCTAGTTTTTCAAGGCTCTGTAGGTAGGACAATCTACAAAGAGAAAAAACAAAAAGTGAAGTTTTAAATGTACCTGATCAATGAATTTCAGCCAACTTAATATGCATTCCATAATTTCAAACAGCGTTCATATATTCAGATAAAACATAAAATTGTGTAATGCGATGTGTATAGTAATGCGATTAATACACAAGACTCAGATTTAAACGGTGGGAGGGGTTTGTGACCTGGGATGGGAGTTGGGGTGGAATATAGCTTGTGCTTTTCCTTAAAATGCCAGGCAAGTAATTTGGTCAAATTTTAAATATCTTTCAATTTGACACCATACTCAAAAACGTTTATTAAAAAATATTCGCACATTTTCTGAGCGAAATTTTAATGTGGAGTATTAAACAGTACATTGTGTAACTTGTCTCATTCCTGATTTTGACGGCAAGTATACGTGTTGTTAATGAATCATATCCCCTTGGTCATACAAGTTGACTGGTTTCAAAGCTTACTCCATAATGAATCATATCCTCTTGGTCATACAAGTTGACTGGTTTCAAAGCTTACTCCATACTATTCAGACGTATGTAACAGACTGCATTGTTACATTCCGAGTAAGCTTGTCCGGTCTTGAGTAACGTACGTTGCAAAAAATGTTGAATAATGTTTTGTGACGAAGGGTCCAGATCATTTGCCCTTCCATATATCTTTGTTGGCGGATTTAAAATCAAACATTTAACATTTTTATTTCATATGAAATGAATCGTCCGAAAAATTGCTTCTATCAATATTCAGTTAAATCGCTTTCTTTGCATTTCTTTGCGTATTTCCTACATAACAGCACAGCTTATGAATGATGCCTATTCCGTTTATAAAAATGAAATTGTGATTTAACAAACTTTAACTGTACGCACATTTTGTCTTTTGATGTAGAGAAATAGTATATCCAAGTTCTCATCATGCTTTTGGAAAAGTCATAATTTGCTTTTTCATTCATCATAACTCACCTAAATATTCTTTAATTAAAACATAATATTATGAAAAGTTTTTATGAAGACTTTTTGTGAAGAGTTTTGTGAGTAGTTTTATGAAGAACGTTTCCCTCATAAAGTTATAGATGTATTAGATTTGGAATCCGGAATGATAGAGAGAAGAGAAGAACGAATGAAAGAGCTCCTTAAAGAAGGTGTCACTACGATGATGGATACGTCTACATCTGTAATGAAAAAACGAACATCTTGCTAGCTTCTAAGTATGAGGAACTTGATTTAAATAATCAACACACATATATTACTACATTCTAGAAACACATCTATAAACTTTATAATCAAAATTCATGAATTACATATACAATTACATTTTCCTTTTAACCTTTCCAACTTCATTCATTCGTATAATTTCTGCATTTTAAAATATTATACAAATAGTTAATTCTCGATCATTTTCAAGATAGTCAAAAGTATAAAATGTAATAACTGTAATTAATGCAACAATTAATTTAAAGAAATGTATTTTACTCATTTTAAAATAGAATATTGATTTAAAATATGTTGCTAGATATTATTCTTTCTTGCTTAAAGAATACTTTTATTTCAACATTGAATCTAAACATTAAATTGGTAGCGGATTTGTCTTTTATAAAAACAAATTACCATAAATATAATTAAATATGAATTCTTTAAAACATTTAAACATTCCATTACAATATATTATCAAGAACAGAATTCAGTGAACAATGTTGCAAACATATGAACTTTTGCCATTAGAATCTCAAACATTAAATATACTTATTTCTAAAAGAAGTTTACGACATAAACAGTTTTTACCTGTAATAAAAGGACGAACATCGTGCCAGCTTCTAAGTATGAGGAACTGACCTGGGCGAAATACGCGCCTATTTATATTCGTTTGGCTCAAGTCAGGACCAAATATGGCCATCCCTCAATATACCAGGCAAGCAGAGATATTTGTTCATCATTAGATAAGAACAATTTTGTTTTACGTCATTTGACAGAAGGTTAGACCCACTCTTAGTCACTGGATTGGAAATTCGCCTATGCATAATCTTGAAATCTGTTTGGCTTGCAGAATTATATATTTCTTACTGACCAAACTTAGGAGTTCTTACTAAATCAGCGAAAATACTCGAATAATGCCCTTAGTAACATCATACACTTATTCCACACAACAATGTACATTCGTATATCTAGTGATGTACGTTGCCAATTTTATGCCTGCACAGCAACTATTTTGATTCCATTAATATATAGTTTTGCTTTGGAAATAAATGAAATTAATCTTAATATATTTTAGAAACTTACTTTAATATAAATGAATAAACATTACTTTAATACAATTTAATAAAAATGGCAATCTTATTAACTTTACTAAAAAAATATATCCTAATTAATACCCACTGGGTCATTTGAGCCGAGTCCTCGAGGCTCGAAAGGAAAAATAGGTTACATTCATCAAAACAAGGTAATAGGTGAAGGATCAATAACACAATGATAAAAAACATTGCGAGACATTTTCGCAAAGTTAAAAGATTCAATGTAAAACACACTGCAAAATACATTGCAAAATACAAGGTAAAATACAAAAAAAACAATGAAGTGTACAATGCAAAATATTTGATAAAATTTCAAAAATATCATGGAACAAAAACTTCACAACATTGGATACCTTTATAAAATACAGTGAAATAGCGTGGTGCGACATTAAAAAATTAAAACGTTTACGTAGACTTATACAGTTTGACAACATAAAATTTTACAAAATCTACCTCTACACTAGTATTGTCAGACGAATGTAACATAAAATTTTACAAAATCTACCTCTACACTAGTATTGTCAGACGAATGTAACATAAAATTTTACAAAATCTACCTCTACACTAGTATTGTCAGACGAATGTAACATAAAATTTTACAAAATCTACCTCTACACTAGTATTGTCAGACGAATGTAACATAAAATTTTACAAAATCTACCTCTACACTAGTATTGTCAGACGAATGTAACATAAAATTTTACAAAATCTACCTCTACACTAGTATTGTCAGACGAATGTAACATAAAATTTTACAAAATCTACCTCTACACTAGTATTGTCAGACGAGTGTAACATAAAATTTTACAAAATCTACCTCTACACTAGTATTGTCAGACGAGTGTAACATAAAATTTTACAAAATCTACCTCTACACTAGTATTGTCAGACGAGTGTAACATAAAATTTTACAAAATCTACTTCTACACTAATATTGTCAGACGAGTGTAACATAAAATTTTACAAAATCTACCTCTACACTAGTATTGTCAGACGAATGTAACATAAAATTTTACAAAATCTACCTCTAGACTAGTATTGTCAGACGAGTGTAACATAAAATTTTGCAAAATCTACCTCTACACTAGTATTGTCAGACGAATGTAACATAAAATTTTACAAAATCTACCTCTACACTAGTATTGTCAGACGAATGTAACATAAAATTTTACAAAATCTACCTCTACACTAGTATTGTCAGACGAATGTAACATAACATTTTACAAAATCTACCTCTACACTAGTATTGTCAGACGAATGTAACATAACATTTTACAAAATCTACCTCTACACTAGTATTGTCAGACGAATGTAACATAACATTTTACAAAATCTACCTCTACACTAGTATTGTCAGACGAATGTAACATAAAATTTTACAAAATCTACCTTTACACTAGTATTGTCAGACGAATGTAACATAAAATTTTACAAAATCTACCTCTACACTAGTATTGTCAGACGAATGTAACATAAAATTTTACAAAATCTACCTCTACACTAGTATTGTCAGACGAATGTAACATAAAATTTTACAAAATCTACCTCTACACTAGTATTGTCAGACGAATGTAACATAAAATTTTACAAAATCTACCTCTACACTAGTCTTGTCAGACGAATGTAACATAAAATTTTACAAAATCTACCTCTACACTAGTATTGTCAGACGAATGTAACATAAAATTTTACAAAATCTACCTCTACACTAGTATTGTCAGACGAATGAAACATAAAATTTTACAAAATCTACCTCTACACTAGTATTGTCAGACGAATGTAACATAAAATTTTACAAAATCTACCTCTACACTAGTCTTGTCAGACGAATGTAACATATAATTTTACAAAATCTACCTCTACACTAGTATTGTCAGACGAATGTAACATAAAATTTTACAAAATCTACCTCTACACTAGTATTGTCAGACGAATGTAACATAAAATTTTACAAAATCTACCTCTACACTAGTATTGTCAGACGAATGTAACATAAAATTTTACAAAATCTACCTCTACACTAGTATTGTCAGACGAATGTAACATAAAATTTTACAAAATCTACCTCTACACTAGTCTTGTCAGACGAATGTAACATAAAATTTTACAAAATCTAACTCTACACAAGTCTTGTCAGACGAATGTAACATAAAATTTTACAAAATCTAACTCTACACTAGTCTTGTCAGACGAATGTAACATAAAATTTTACAAAATCTACCTCTACACTAGTCTTGTCAGACGAATGTAACATAAAATTTTACAAAATCTACCTCTACACTAGTATTGTCAGACGAGTGTAACATAAAATTTTACAAAATCTACCTCTACACTAGTATTGTCAGACGAATGTAACATAAAATTTTACAAAATCTACCTCTACACTAGTATTGTCAGACGAATGTAACATAAAATTTTACAAAATCTACCTCTACACTAGTATTGTCAGACGAGTGTAACATAAAATTTTACAAAATCTACCTCTACACTAGTATTGTCAGACGAATGTAACATAAAATTTTACAAAATCTACCTCTACACTAGTATTGTCAGACGAATGTAACATAAAATTTTACAAAATCTACCTCTACACTAGTATTGTCAGACGAATGTAACATACAATTTTACAAAATCTACCTCTACACTAGTATTGTCAGACGAATGTAACATACAATTTTACAAAATTCACCTCTACACTAGTATTGTCAGACGAATGTAACATAAAATTTTACAAAATCTACCTCTACACTAGTATTGTCAGACGAATGTAACATAAAATTTTACAAAATCTACCTCTACACTAGTATTGTCAGACGAATGTAACATAAAATTTTACAAAATCTACCTCTACACTAGTATTGTCAGACGAAGGTAACATAAAATTTTACAAAATCTACCTCTACACTAGTATTGTCAGACGAGTGTAACATAAAATTTTACAAAATCTACCTCTACACTGGTATTGTCAGACGAGTGTAACATAAAGTTTTACAAAATCTACCTCTACACTAGTATTGTCAGACGAATGTAACATAAAATTTTACAAAATCTACCTCTACACTAGTATTGTCAGACGAATGTAACATAAAATTTTACAAAATCTACCTCTACACTAGTATTGTCAGACGAATGTAACATAAAATTTTACAAAATCTACCTCTACACTAGTATTGTCAGACGAATGTAACATAAAATTTTACAAAATCTACCTCTACACTAGTATTGTCAGACGAATGTAACATAAAATTTTACAAAATCTACCTCTACACTAGTATTGTCAGACGAATGTAACATAAAATTTTACAAAATCTACCTCTACACTAGTATTGTCAGACGAATGTAACATAAAATTTTACAAAATCTACCTCTACACTAGTCTTGTCAGACGAATGTAACATAAAATTTTACAAAATCTACCTCTACACTAGTCTTGTCAGACGAATGTAACATAAAATTTTAC
Organism: Unio delphinus; assembly: GCA_029339505.1. Lineage (NCBI taxonomy): Eukaryota > Metazoa > Mollusca > Bivalvia > Unionida > Unionidae > Unio > Unio delphinus. Next base: position 7,658,223 of record JAQISU010000112.1, on the reverse strand, counting down.
AAAATCTACCTCTACACTAGTATTGTCAGACGAATGTAACATAAAATTTTACAAAATCTACCTCTACACTAGTATTGTCAGACGAATGTAACATAAAATTTTACAAAATCTACCTCTACACTAGTATTGTCAGACGAGTGTAACATAAAATTTTACAAAATCTACCTCTACACTAGTATTGTCAGACGAGTGTAACATAAAATTTTACAAAATCTACCTCTACACTAGTATTGTCAGACGAGTGTAACATAAAATTTTACAAAATCTACCTCTACACTAGTATTGTCAGACGAATGTAACATAAAATTTTACAAAATCTACCTCTACACTAGTATTGTCAGACGAATGTAACATAAAATTTTACAAAATCTACCTCTACACTAGTATTGTCAGACGAATGTAACATAAAATTTTACAAAATCTACCTCTACACTAGTATTGTCAGACGAATGTAACATAAAATTTTACAAAATCTACCTCTACACTAGTCTTGTCAGACGAATGTAACATAAAATTTTACAAAATCTACCTCTACACTAGTCTTGTCAGACGAATGTAACATAAAATAGTATCATGGAGCTCTTGTTATCCTTATTTTTCTTTTTCTATTTTTGTTTACTCTTTTTCTTTTCTTTTTTCTTCCTCTCTTTTATATTTTATTTGCATAACATCAGCAGAACATATTTATGGATAACTACGGTTATTAGTTTGCTTCAGCCAAGTGTGGTAAAAGAATTATCGTTGTTATGAATAATGCTAGTGAGCCGATATTGAGTTGATCTTCCTAGTGCATACGTAGTATCAACAAAGAATTAACAGTAACTTTGGAATAAGAATGGTTGCAAAGAGAATGGCGTAAACAATTTGGTATTAATCAAGAGTGAGGAAACTGACAATGTTAATGTTGTTCTAACCTTAATAACCATGACGTATGTTCACTTGCAGTCAAAACTTTGACCCGCGCGGTGTATCAAATATGTATAGCCTTTTAATAAATCTAAGAACAGAAGTAAAAATATCATGTAATCGTATGGTTCGTTGTGGTATAGTGCAGCTTTAAAATGGTCGTGTATTTATCAACGTTATCTGTGACGTGTGAACGAGAATGTATTGCCGCTATCTTTTAAAACAAATTTGACACAGAAGCTGGCCGTATATAGGTCAATATCTGCTCATGTCATGAGAGCTATGCATTACGGGAACTCGGTGTCGAGTAATCGCTCGGACACTTTGACTATTTGATTATTTCAACATACATTTATAATGAACAACACGACAACATCAAATTGATGTTGCAAACCAGAGAAAGAAGCACATCTTCTGTCTGGTTGGACGTCATAATAGCCGTTTCTGTGGCGAATTCGCCAAGACACAGTACCATCAGGTACATTCATACTTATCTGTATGAAATTGTGATAGAAAAACCTCTAAAACATTGTCGGACCCATTTGGCTGACAAAAGAACAACATCTGTATCAATATGTTCGAGACGGCTAGGCAAAAATTACAATTCTCTCTTAGGTAAATAAACACGGTAAGACTATGTTAAATGTGCTGGTAACGAATCGTGTATACGTTGGTTTCAGATTTCAGTATGAACAGAATTGCTTAGTCTAAGAAAAGCAAGAAACGTCAGTTGGTTCATTAAGCTCTGAGCTGTAATGAATGCTATAGATAATAAGAATGTTACTACATAAGAAATTAAATACAGCATACATTAGATCAGTTGCTTAGAAATATAAATTAACGTACTAACCTTGTAATTTTGTATTTAAAGAAACAAAATAAGATAGAGCAAAAAACATACCAGTGTGGGAATTACCACAGTCCTGAAATATTCTTCCTATGAATGAATGGTATATGAAAGGAATAGTAAACAATACACGTATTGTCTGTAATAATGAAAGAGTTCAAATTGTAAAAGTTCAAGTAACTGTCAATGCGGCTGTTGTTGACTCTGTGTCTGGCGGAGATGTTGCTGTCGGGTCCATGGAAATCTCGGTTTATGGCATGGATAGGCGTACTTCAGTCTGGGTTGCAGGTAGTTTGATTTCGGCGCTTGACTAGGTATATATACATTAGACATGTGAGATTTTTCAAGTGATACTGCGGGGAGAATTCTCATCGGCGATGAATGCATTTTATGCTGGTAAGCCTTTCAGTTGTACTTGTTCTTATTCCTTTTGTGATGATACTGGTGCTGATGTTTAGAACTAACCCTTCGTGTGGGCGAAAAGTACGAAAATCACAGAAGAGTTGTCCAGTCATTTCGGAGTTGAAGTAGCGTAGCTGGCGGCGGGATGTCTCATGATAGCAATGATGTTGGTGCGATTCTCTCTCGTGGATCATAACTATACGTGTGACACCTTTATTCATGATATTCGCCACTAACGTCGTTTGTCATAGTTTCTTCTCCATAACTTTTTATGAAATAACTCACCCAAAAGAAAGAGTCGCTTGCAGCGGTGTAGATAAGGCTACGTCTTGGGGACATTGGCTTGCGAGAGGTCCAGAGATACTGTAAATATTCTCTTCAAATTATACTGTAACTCAACAATTGTGAATACTGTTTTCTTTTCTGCTTCGGCATATAACACAAATTCTTTGCTTTTCCCCATATTTTCTGGGTATAGTTTAAATTGTACCACAATTTCATTTTAAGGACTTACTTTGTTACTCGCAAGGGGATGGGTTAAGATTTTTTAATTGTTAAACTATGAAAAAGTGAAGCGTAACAAATGTCAAGTAAATTATATTGTTTGGATTGGAATTGCCCTCGCCCTCCAGCGAATTAGCGCGTTTTGTTGATTGGCGGCTCAAATGTTTCTGTGCGGTTATTATCCAGTTTCTAATTTTCCATTCATATAAAAGAATCTTAGAAAAGGTTGTTCTAACCCAACTTGTATCTCATTTGAATTCAAACAGTCTTTTTAGCAATGAACAGTCTGCATATCGCCCTTGCAATAGTACGGAAACTACTCTTCTGAAAGTATTTAATGACATTCTCTCTGCTTTGGATAGTGGAAAGATTACAGTCCTCACTCTCCTGGAGTTATCTGCAGCATTTGACACAATAGACCATGATATATTACTTCACCGTCTCCAGCATGTATTCGGCATTCAGAATATAGTCTTACGGTGGTTCAAGTCCTACTTAGTCAACAGGACACAAATTATATATGCAAATGGAATACACTCCATCCCAGTTGACATATGTTGTGGTGTTCCACAGGGATCTGTTCTTGGACCTGTTCTCTTCATTGTATACACTCAGCTGCTCTCAAGTGTCATAGATCATCACCCAGTGTCGCACCAATTGTATGCTGATGACGTCCAAATATACAAGTCTAGCCATCCAACTGAAGTTGATGCTTCCATCCATGGCGTAGAGAGGTGCATTTCTGATGTGAAATCATGGATGACATGTAACAAGCTGCAGATGAATGATGATAAAACTGAGGCTGTTCTGATCACAACACAAAAACTTTCTCATTCACATCCTTTGTCTCAGACAATAAATATCAGCAACACCAACAAGAAATTGTCACAGTCAGTACGAAACTTAAGCGTTACTCTAGACAGTACTCTCACATTGCACCAACATGTCATGAACATATTCAAGGCTGCATATCTTGAACTGAGACGTATCAGTTCAATTCGTAAATATCTTTCAGTTGATGTCACGAAAACACTTGTGTGTTCATTAGTACTTTCAAGACTGGACTATTGTAACTCAATCCTGTCTGGTTCATCACAATATTTGCTCCAGAAACTTCAAAAAGTTCAAAACACAGCTGCTCGGATCATCTTTAGAGTACCTCGATCAGAGCACATCTCACCACTGCTCTGTACCCTACACTGGCTATCAATTCGATACAGAATGAAACATAAAATTTGCTCTCTGTGCTATGTTTCAATGACCGACTCCAGTCCAACATACCTATCCAGCCTCGCCCATGTGTATGCACCAGCTAGATACTTACGCTCTTCTTCTGACAATCGTATACTCATTGTTCCCACGGTGCAAACAAAGTCATATGGACAACGTTCGTTTGCATACCAGGGCCCGGCGACGTGGAACGAATTGCCCATTGAAATTAGACACAAAGACACAGTGGTCCCTTTTAAGAGTGCTTTTAAAACTCACCTGTTTCGACTGCAGGGACAAACTTAGAGACCTAATCATATTTTGTATCTTATATGTTTTCAGGATGCTTTTATGTTTTCCAATTTCATTGTTTTTTTGTTTTTTTTTGTCATTTGTTTTTCTGTATTGTAGTCATATCATTATTGATGGTGTAAAGTGCTAAGAGCATGGATAGATTAAGCGCTATACAAAGTCCTCATTATTGTTATTATTATTTTTTATATTGTGTATACAGTTTTATAACGATCACGGTGGAAATAGCCTTGCATGATACTTGCAGAAGAACTTTAAATTAAATTAAAGTACTTAAGATATTCTCAGTCGATCGTAACACATGTTTTGATTATGTCTTCTATTATCACATTTATGCTGACTCTTTACAAACCAAGCATAATTGGCATGGAATTATGTGTACGATTCGAAATGCTTTACATATGAATGAAACTGTAGATGGGTTTTGTTTCACAAACAGCGTTAGTTGACAGTCTATTAGATTTAATCCTGGAGATTTAGAAATACTGATTCATGTTTACTAACTGATAGATACATAACGCACCGACAGTGAGGAACCTATTTAACTTGAGTTCTTTGGCCGTTGATTGGACCACGGTTATAGTACTTGATGTCCAGATTCTCTCCTTATCGTCACAATACAGAAATGTCGTGCAAGGAATCTCAGCAATTTACGGAATCTATCTTCAGACATAGTTTCTTCCTTCTATATGTTCTATATCATGAAATGTTTTAATATATTGAATGAATCGGTATGTATGATCCTTTCTGAAAACGCAGAACGGTCGCATAACGTCATGCTATTCGAAGGACTAGAATCTAAGTTATGCATTTTTTACCGGATGAGCAGACAAGTTGAATTCGGTAATATGTTTTTTACATTAAATGATGAAACTTTTTCGGACTTTTATAATCCAGTGCAGTTATTCTTGTCAGAGACAAATTAAGATACGAACTTGGTTATGGTAATAATAATAATAATCTCGTACTGTCGTTCTTATGAAAGAATTTAATGTGCAATGAAATCAGTTCATGCCTACGCATTTGTAATGTATATCACTCTATTCGAATTTATAGGTGTCTCTTCGTATTACACGTTATGACATTTTAATTTTAGTTACTATTGGGAATAGTTGAACTGTCTCGGATTGTTTTACCCAGATTTTGCAGTCAATGTTGACGTTGGTTCGACGGATGATACTGGTGTTTCTTAATGGTGTTTGGGGTGGCAACTGTTCTCGAATAACGGGTCTGTGGTCAATGTTGACGTTTGTTCGAGGGATGATACTGGTGTTTCTAAACTAACGGGTCTGTGGTCAATGTTGACGTTTGTTCGAGGGATGATACTGGTGTTTCTAAACTAACGGGTCTGTGGTCAATGTTGACGTTTGTTCGAGGGATGATACTGGTGTTTCTAAACTAACGGGTCTGTGGTCAATGTTGACGTTTGTTCGAGGGATGATACTGGTGTTTTTAAACTAACGGGTCTGTGGTCAATGTTGACGTTTGTTCGAGGGATGATACTGGTGTTTCTAAACTAACGGGTATGTGGTCAATGTTGACGTTTGTTCGAGGGATGATACTGGTGTTTCTAAACTAACGGGTCTGTGGTCAATGTTGACGTTTGTTCGAGGGATGATACTGGTGTTTCTAAACTAACGGGTCTGTGGTCAATGTTGACGTTTGTTCGAGGGATGATACTGGTGTTTCTAAACTAACGGGTCTGTGGTCAATGTTGACGTTTGTTCGAGGTATGATACTGGTGTTTCTAAACTAACGGGTCTGTGGTCAATGTTGACGTTTGTTCGAGGGATGATACTGGTGTTTCTAAATTAACTGCAAGATAGGGAGAGATCCTTCGGCAGACTGAGATGAACGGATCACACAATGTCGTTTTTGTAACATTTGAAAGAAGCTTTGGAATCGGAAATGTTGAATAACAGGATTCAGCGATATATATATATATATATATATATATATATATATATATATATATATATATATATATATATATATATATATATATATAACCGTTGTTGAACCTTTAGCACATAAGTACGGTATTAGTCAGATAGATACATCAGTTTTTCCATTATAAATTCATATTTCATTTACGTGATTATGCGATGTGTTTTCGCTATTTCCAATTCCATACAGCTTCATTCTGTTACATTAATATTTACAATGTTCTGGACTTCAACAAAATAAATGAGGTGTTAAGAAACGATTTCATCAATATCTATTTACAACTTATTGTACACTTTGTACCTTGTACACATCTAGGATGGTAGGTACTTACTGACTTAAACATGGAAGAAACCAGAGACCGCGTGGATGATACTTCACTGATTCGTGCACATTGGATCGAATCTGTTGCAGACCAAGTTCAAGGAAAATGGCTAAACGAGTCAAGCTCAATAAGAAAAAGAGTTCAAAATGGAGTTTAAAAAAGAAAGACCAGGTGCTCTCTTCGAGGAATCGATTGATTTGATTCTTTTTATTACTATTTCAAGTCCTGCTCATGTCAGTATTATAAAACCCTACTGCTTTAAATTTAACCTTTAACCTCGGTGAGGGTGGGGATATTCTTATTCAGGCAAATCACGGTAGGTTTCTGATCACTTTAGGTCAAGAACACGTATTTTAATTATTGATTATGTGTGCCAAATATTATATCCTATACTTCAATGATGTCGGAGTGACCTCTTCGTTCAATTGAAAAATTTACTCCTTCCGTATAATTTTAAGATTTACCTTTTTATTATATTTGCACGCAATAATTATCTGCCAGAACACCGTAAATTGTCCTCCTAAGTTTTAGATTATAATAGAGAACTGAAAAAAATTAAATGCTTTCCATATTGTAAAACTTGAAATAGTTCAATAATTAAACATTAAATTAAACGTTGTATAAATTCTCACCTTACTAATCTACAAATTTCAACAAACAATCTGGTTCTTAAAAAGATATTTGTAGACTTTTTGCTTACATAAACAGCTAAGCTAGAGTTTGTACCACCATAACACCTGGGGAAAACTACTTCAGGAATTCCCTAGGTGTGTATACTCATTATAATCTCATATATCGTAAAATATAATAGATCAATACAATTTATCAACAGCAGACTGCTCTATATCCCGTTTGCTTGTGAAGACCATTGATTGGCTGATAGCGGTTATTCGTCAATTGGCAGGCAGGAATTAAAAAACTATATAATCACTACCTGTCCCAGTAAAGGCCCACTCTTTGCTCGAACAAGCTATTGAACAGATCGTTGTTTGTACAAATCGAAAGTATACAAAACTGTTTGTATGTTTTCATACTTGCGTGATTTGGTATCATAGAGCACAAATGTCTACACTGAAACTAAGCGGCAAACATGCTACAACGCCGAGAGACCCCTTAAAGGAACATATACGGAGACAGCATACGTGGATAAGAAGTGAAGAGCAGTTAAAAAATTGGAGAAAAGTGTCTCTTAATCAAGCAGAGAGAATGCATAAGACAAATGGATATTCCAAATACCATGGTTCGGAAAGAAAGTCGGATATAACACGGAGTTGCAGATTATCAGACGACACCTTGCAGACGAACATTACTGGCTCATCATCCGAGTCCCAGATAGCATCCTCACAACACTTAGACTTTGATGACAGTGAAAGAAAACAGACGATAGAAAAATGCTTGAAATGGATGGAAACCTTACCGAGCAAGTTCTCTGGAATGAATGTATTATCAGGACAGGCGATCGATTCTTGACAATTTCGCTGACTTTTAATCATTTTGATTCTGTTCATGTGCCAAACCGTTACCATATTATTGGTGGTAAAATGTTCTACGGAGATTTACAGGATGCACGCGTTTGAGGGACAGATACAGGAATGATCCGGTAATGAAAATTATTGTCCATTGTTTTCTGTGAAGGAAACGCGACTGCCAGACGTATGTAAATCATATTGTTGATGCACATAATAATTTACGCCCAATTCAACAAACTTCAATTCCTAATATTTACAAAGTTGGGCAGTCGTCCACTTCAATATCAGACGTGGACCGTGTTACTCTCTTCCCACTTATGCAAACGCTTTTGTGTAAAATGCTTTCTTTGCACAAAAAGTCACTAATTTTCAGTAGTGTATAGGAAGGAGAGTACGGATAAATTAATGATAAGAGAGGGTACCTCGATGTATGTGGGGACAAGAGTTACAAATAACTTAGTTGGAAAGGAGGAAACATAGATGCATGTGGGGCGAAGAGTTCTAATAAATTAGTGGTAATGAAGACATTTCGCTGGATTGTTAAACCAAAGGACTGCAATAATTATGTCATGTTTGCTAAAGAGTGTACTGAAACTAAATTGATGTATTAAAGGAAGTTTGGAACAATATTGCGACATTTCGCTTGAACACTTGATACTACTATGTTCGAACACGTGGTACAGTGTGCTATTTAACAACGAAACTAGGCCAGTCCATTAGTGTGGGAAAGTTCATTCGTGTACGTAAAATACTAATACATAAATAATTTAGAACTTTAAAAGGATAAATTGCATGCTGTCTGACTAAACTGAATTCTTATGATTGGTTTCTTATTTTCTTATGACGATCAATTATAGATAAATTGGCATCCGATGTATTATTTTTTTTCTATGTTTGATCTGTTTGGTCAAGACAAACATTCTTTTAATAGGTGGATGCATGATTCGTTTCTTACAGGATACAATAAGAGCATAACGGTTAACACCTTTAAGTCACACTTTGTAAGAACTAGAAGACCATGTGACTAAATGCTATTATGCGTTTTGGCATCTCTTTAATTGATTTCTGAACCTTAGTTTTGCGTATACACAGAGATTAATATCTAGGTTGACGACACATAGCAATAGATAGAGTCGAAACCATCAATAGGCGATGTCGACTTTATTTGTAATGAGATATGTTCAAACTATTCAATGTTAGGTAGGTGAACTATATTGTGTAACCTTATGAATGGGAATGAAATAGTAATTTAGAATATATGTAATTTATCTATCAGGCCCGAGTTTGTGACGTCCAATGTAGGACTGGAAACATCAAGCGGGTCATCTCTGTTTATAGTTTTAAGATGGCAATTTAAAAAGTAAGGAAACGTATATGTTGATTAGAGAAGAACACATTGGACTCATGCAAGAGTTCAAGTGCTGAGGCAAATAATTTGTTTCTTCAAAATTCTTCAAGAAAGTATTTGAGTAGTTGATTGTACATTGTATTTTAAAATACTTTCCCCATTGTACACTACATTTTAAAATACTTTCCATATTGTACATTATCTTTTAAAATACATCCCCCACTTTGTCTACGCAGCACATTGAAACAGTATACGAAATAATTGCTTCAAGGGTGATTATATTCATTTCACTCTTTTAATAATTGAGTTTCCAGAGCGTACCATATTTGACACATTATTCTTCACCATTATTTGCAATGGACATATCAAAAATGATTATTTATTGATAAGAAGAGGTTATATAAGAACTCTATGTGTGTGTGTGTGAGAGAGAGAGAGAGAGAGAGAGAGAGAGAGAGAGAGAGAGAGAGAGAGAGAGAGAGAGAGAGAGAGAGATGCTTTGTAGTAAGAAACATGTACATGTGTTACGCAGGAAAGTAACACTGATTATTTATTTATTTATTGACTGATTGATTGCTTGATTGATTGATTTGGAAAGAATATTTCTGCTGGCAGAGCTGCAACGCATTATATTGTGACCAGACATTTCAATGTATATAATACAAGTGTTTGTGTCTATGCTTTTACTTATTCAATAATTATAGATATACGAATATTTGTCTCGAAGATGTCTCGCATACCTTTAGGAAAAGTAACCTTTTTCACAACACAAGTTAATCATCTTCTTGTAATTATTTTTTTTACAATAATATCAGTCAGGACTAATTGTGTATTTGAATGCATCTGCACATGCATGAGGTTAGGCTTGGCTATGAAAACAATAAGGCACATAATTGACCAATCATGTATCTATTCACGGTTCTGTTGTATTTTAATGTTAAGAAGAAAATGAAACAGAGTCCTATTACACCGCGATCGTGTCCTTGAATGACAGTAATGTCTGGAACACGAATTTCGTAATTCCTGTCTCAGCTAATGGTTACCTATCACACGGTTGGAAGGGTTACTCTTCTATAATTTTGAAATGAAAGGCGAGAGTAAGGTCGAATTCCTATATCGATTGTCTGAGAGGGATGTGGTTAACATTCCTCCGATAACCATACTTAATCTCCTAGGTCAAAGTTTTGGATTTTGTCCAGGAATCTCAATACTGATTATTTAAAAATAAGTACGGCCAAAAGCTCAAAGAATTCAGAAATCTTCTTTAGCATAAGTAATGGAGATCTATTCAAAGGTGGAATTATTCCCTAAGCATATGGGCTGTTAACTAGTAGCTTTTGCAGTCATATCTAGTCTATATTTACATCCATATTTAGAGTATCGCGACTGTGTATATATATTCTTATTTATCTACCTCTTTCATGCCTACTATGCATAATAACGTATTATGAATGGGGGTGCGGTGGGGGTGAGGATTGAAGTAGGTAGTTGAATTGGGTGGGTCAACAAGCTAAGCTGCAGATGGGCCGTTGTTTCATATTCATGTATATCAATATTCATTTCTTTATTTCCAGCTCTTACTGTTCTTAATTTTATGACTTCCGTCTTGATCAAATATAATATGTGACTTTCTCCCGTAAGTAAAGTGGAGTTTAGGAAACTAGGGATAACATATAATTACGAAGTTAATATAATTGAATGAAAACACACTTACAAATTTTAAATCGTATTAGAACTACGTTTTCAGTAGATACTACAACGTTTAAATTACATTTATAAAGCTGCAATTCACATACTTTGACAGTTTCGTAAAACTAACTGGCGGGACATATTTGATAAATTACATTTCCAAATCGGTAAGTTTAACGTTGTCTTTAATCCCCGCAGAATCTGACATGCCAATGTTGAATAGTCCAACTACAAGCGTATCGAATCTATACATAGCAACTAGCACTATTTAACGTTTCTCTCTTATCCAAATTTATTTAATCTTTGGATTGTAAGGCGGTTCTATTAGCAGTAATACAAACTAGCCCTGAGCTTTGGTCTACTTTTGGCAATATCCCTAACCGATTTTAGCAAGATAAAAAAATGATTATTCTAATTATTCAATCAGAGGGTACATGAACTAACACGGTTTAGAGACAGAATGTTCCGACGCACACATAAAGCAAAGTCATTAGTTTGAGTGCACTTGGTCTTTGTGACAATTCTAGAAAGATAGATTTCTTGACAACACAGATTAGTAAGTAGAGAGTCGCACACGTTATTACTAGTCCTTCTAATTAAATGAACTGATCGTTACAAACTAGATCAAACTGTTTAACGATGTAGCTATCGATATTGTAATGTAATTCAGTGTCGGTTCCAAGTTGAATCTACAAGGCACGGGAACCAGAAGGTTTTCAGTGTCTGTATAAATGAGCTTTGCTGTTCTTGTTTGGAACTGTATCTAATGTTATTCGAATCCATCCATCGATCCATCCCCCCCCACACAGAATGTATGCACACACACACACACACACACACACACACACACACACACAATCCGAATTTGTTATTTTGTCAGATTTCTACGGGAGAAAATAAAGGATTTGCGAGATTTTGATTTAAGTTATGATTATAAGATAACCGGATATGAGGTGATTTAACATACTGTGATACATGTGTGTGACGAGTTTGTTAAATATTTTGATGTTACAGTAAAATAATATTAAAGGAGTATTTATTGCATTCTATTTATCTTGTATTTTAATTATCTTTCTGTCTCTCGCATTCTGTTTGTGTTTCCTTTTGCCTGTCACCCATCGATCACCTTCCTGAACATTAACATGCGTGCATTCATTTTTTGCCTCTTTTTCTACTGCCTCTTTTTCAGTATTGCCCTAATTACGCGCCATGATATCAACATCCGTCTATAACATTATATTCGCCTTGTTACCTAACACACATACATACACACACGCACGCACGCACCCCCACTCCAACACAATCACACACACGATCACACACGCAATCACACATACACAACACACAAAGTCACACACAACCTACTACTCTACATTTATCTGCTCATACATCTACACCTAAACATGTAAACATGCTGCCAATACTCGCTTATAAGTCGAGTCCAGCTACACACACACACACACACACACACACACACACACACACACACACACACACACACACAGATATGCCGTTTGTTTGTTGTGCATAGTTAGTAGAACAATCACCATGGACTCTGGTCTATAGGCGCATTGTGCTTTGTCAGATCAGGATCATTGTTTGCAGATGTTCGACATATAAGCAATTAGAGACGGCACACACACACATGCGCGCGCACGAACACACATACACACACATATACAAACACACACACACACACACATATATATATATACATACATACATACATACATACATACATACATACATACATACATACATACATACATACATATATATATATATATATATATATATATATACACATACATATATATATATATATATATATATATATATATATATACACACACATATACATACATATATATTAATATATACATATATATATATATATATATATATATACATATATATATATATATATATATATATATATATATATATATATATATATATATATATATATATATATATATATATATACATACGCACCTGCAAACGTATTTTTGTATCACCAATCAACTGCAGAAATAATTTGTTTATAGCTTACCGTATCCGTATAACTTGCCCACTAAACGTGTCAGGAAAGGGACTCGTATGAATGAATTTATCAAATAAAGATAAACAAACTGAAATGTTGAGAATGCGTAATTTTATATAGATTATAGAACACCGAGAACATTTTACGACATTCGTCGAGAATATTTAGAGTTGATTGCCTTTGTGGTGATATATTGTGTCATATTAAAGTAATATTTAAAAGATGAGCTCAATTCAAAAGTATTATGTTATTAATTACTTAATTTACTGATCAATTATTTTCATAATAGCCAAGATATAGCTTTAAGCTCTTCTGTATATCCCAGATACAGATATTCTGTATGTCTGTCTGTCTGTATATCTGTCAACTAAAATGCCTAAAATGTAAACATTGCTGATTTAATATTCATAAAGGCATAGTAAATGTCGCATTTGGACATTCTCAAGATAAGCATCAGCACGAGCCCATGCGTCTTAAAAACATCAGATTGCGAAATGATTACTTCACATCAAGCTTCTGGTAAATTGATAACCTAATCTTGATAGAGTAAGATATTGATTTTACAAATTATTTTTTTCTTCGCCAACGCAGCTGTTTAGACGAAACGACGCTATGACAGTCGCTCTCGGAAACAACAGTGTGTATAATTGGTCATTATATTGTTAGAGTGATGTTTAAACATATTCCATAAATCTTTAAAATTAACTTTAGAAGATTGTAAATGGGACAAAAGTAACTACGTGACAAATATATTCAACTAATTCTTCTTAGCAGGAAAACGATTATCACCATGTATTTGTTTAGGAAATTAGGCAAACACTGTATTTCAGGAAAGTCATGTGATTAAAACGAATGGCTAAGAAAACTGTTCTTTTAGTGCCTAAAGTGTAGCTAGCTGTCAAGAAGCTTAACATTTATACAATGATTCAGATAATGCGCACACTTTAGCCCTGCATACATCCACAAGACATAAATTACATGTGCATATTGTCACATGACACATATTACCTGCAAATACCGTACGTACATATATATGTATAACGTGTCAAGGTATACTTTAGCTGTGTATACCTTTTCTAGGCACAACTTACATGTGCACTAGTTAGATATGCATACAGTTGCATGGCAGAATGTAGCTCTGTGTCGAGTTGCAAGGTACATGTTAGCTGTGTATATTGTCGCACGACACAAATTAGCCATTAATACCGCTACAGGGCACATGTTAGCTGTATATGCCATCACACGTATTTTGTGAAATGGGCCTTCATTATATATGCAATAGGATTTGCTAATGCGAATTAACATAAAAAGAACGTTACATTTTTGTGGGCACGTTTATAACAAGCTTTTACTTGTTGTTGAGAAGTAAACTAAGCGTTTATAACAAGCTTTTACAATGGCGCGTACGAAACAGATGGATTAATACTCAGGGATTACCTTGTTATCTGCAGTAAGATTTTTTCATTTATATTTGGTGAACGATCCTCTTGGATTTTAAGAGATCGCATACCCCTACACTGTATGCAATAATAATTGATTATATATTTAAAGCAATTATACCTTTCTTAGTGGAAAGGAAACTAGAATTTAGCATCATATTTGTCATAACCTTTAATTTGAAATATAGTTTTACATACATTGACCAGATAGTTTTCTCATTTAACTGACAAAACAACCCACGCACAAACTAACAGTGTTGTGAGACCGTCAAAAGCATTTTAAAAACAAACGTTGAACCATGAAGACAGTACGGAACCAAGTACATAACAAACTGACAACCAACAGGATAAGGAAAATGGAGAGGATGGACAGAGAGGATCAAAGCTCAAGATCTATTTTCAGACAGAGATCTGTGAGGGAATGTTACTAGCTTATCACCCTCCCGGGTTCCAGCTGATATAATTCGGGACTGAGGCAAAATCACCAAGACAAGCAGAAATACTAGCAGTACTGCACGCAAAGGGACTTGATATTGGAAAGATAGGAGCGATACTAAACGCGGGCTACAACAAGTACATGGTAAATCCCAAAATATACACAGAAGAGTCATCCCTACAGTGACATTAAAATTCAGGGGAGAAGTGACCACAGTAGGCGAGGCCCCCTTTTCACAAGGGAAGTAGGACCAAAGATGGTAGAAGTCCATGTCACAGGACTACCACTGGAATAAACGTGAGAGAATTAATAAAGAAGGTACACACAAGCCAAAGGCAAGGATTAATGCATACAAAATGGCTACGATAAATGGATTTAATCCCTTAAAAACCGGAGGGGAGGATTTTAATAATGACAAAAGAAGAGGCAGCGAAATTGCCAATGTTTTTCTACGTCTTGGGACTGTTTGCTTAAAGAGCAAATAAACAATTTAGACAAATTTTGGAAGGAATAATAAATAAGAAATGAATAGAGACGACCCAGCTCAAGGCGGGAGAAGTAGAATTTAAAAATAAATAAATAAATATTCATAAGGCGAAGAATGACACAACAAATTACAATCACTAAACCATTAAGAATTATATTTTTAGATTGCTTTTGCTAATGTAATAAAATAAAATATAGTACATACATATAACATCAACACAAAAAGCAAACGCAGGATACAAGGGACCCCAAGCCAGGGGCAACTTTATGAATTAGGAAAGGGACTCCGATGAGAGGTGAATAAAACCTACGTCGGAAAAACGTTCCTATAATACACTAAGGAAAATTTAAAAATACCCCTTTCAAATTTTTTTTATAATAATTCCGATGGAAAAGAATATTAAAATAATGAAAAATTAAATGAAAAAGTATAAAAAACACACAAACTACACATCAAAACTTTTTCACTTTTTTTGAATGGGGGGAGAGGAACTGTCTAGTCCCCCTCCCCCAAGTTTATAACCAGCAGGAGTCTTATTTCCTGCAAAGTAATTCATATTGTTACTATCTTTATTAATAAACAGAAGATAACTCTGGTATCTTTTCTAATCTTTTCTCAAACAGTACATATACACTACGAATTGATCTTACTAGGCGATGATGCAGCTATGACACACGCCGAACAAAGATATATAATCGATGTCTATACACCATGTGTTACTGATTTATTGCTTTCAAGATTTATGAAATATATATGCTCAGAACAGGAAAAGTTATGGACAATGGACACGCAACGCTTTGTATCAATGCCGATGTAACTCTGCGTTGAAGTAAGGGGGAATAATTTCATTGGGACAAGAATAGCATCGAGCCAAATTTCTTCAGCAAACATTAATTGCCTTTTCTGAAATGCAGTGCAGTTTGTATTTATTCATTCTAGCACAAAAAAATGTCTCGCTTTTGTTGCTTCATAGAGAACTTCTATGATGGTCACAAAATCATGCGTTGTATGGCATGATGGGAACTCTAATATTTTTCACATGTAAAAAAGGATAAAGAAACAAAAATATGAAAATTATTTTGCCAATACGTTTCAACATTTCACACGTAAGTATATAATATGTTTATAATAAATCTTCAAATTATACAATGCTGTATGGGTGCTTTAATTTTTAATTTAATTTTAAATATAGTCTGCAGTTTTAAAGCTGATAGTGCTTTAAACAGTTATTTGTAATCTAATATATAATTGTTGAAATATATTGCTTCTAGTGAAGTAGTTACTTAAACACTTACAGCCACAAAACTCTTTCCTTTTACTGAGCGTGTCTTACAACATGTTACGCGAAACAATAAAAACATAGAAGTTATGCCTGTAAACCCGACAAAGCAGTAAAAGAATATCTAGTAATTTTAAAATAAAAAATGATATTATTTTTGTGTCGTACAATTGAAGGGTTAATTAGTCTGACGGACTCTCCTATAATGCTAGACCCAAGACACAATGAATACACAAATGTAAAAAAAGCTTTCAAGACCAAAGTTTCTGGTTTATAAACCTCTTACACATACCTGTACTGAACATATATCTTGCCATGGATAAAGATAAATAGTGCAGTGTTTAAGTGGACCCGTGTATGCATACGTCCGTAAATACACCAAACGTACTACATATTGTAGATAATGTGGCAGGTATTGACGATCTCTTGGTAACCACTCATGTTACGAGAATTAAATATCGTCTATCCCACGTTTGCTACAGAAATATTTACTCGATTTTGTCAGTTCTTTCAAGTACTCAGTAAACAGTATGTTTTACATATATCTGCTTGATAATAAACTTGTTGAGTCACCGAAAACATTTCTGATCTCGCTTTGACTTAGCCGATTCTGCCAAAGCGTTCCTGGTCACTTAAACGTCTCAATTTGGAGTAAAGATCGGGTAATGTTTCGCATGTTGATTTTTGTTGCTTTTATATAAAAAAAATATTTTGCTCAATTTTTGTTTGTAAACAAGTATGTAATTTTGAGCAGAATATTGCGATGCTAACAACAGATTACATATCTTTAAAAGTTTTCAGTCCAGTCAGTATTGATTCTACATTGACTTAGAGTAGTGTAGGACTTTATAATGCAAAATTTACCAGACCTACAATTAAAGTGTGATTAGATACTGTCAATTAATATGTATTTGACTAAGATATCAATTTTATCACAAAATATCCCTCCTACAGTTAAATATTAGCAAATATAGGAACGTGTTCATATAGGACCTTTGATCATAAAACATTACAACAGTACACGTTTAAAAATGCAATAATTAAGGGGACTGTAGACTTTTGTCTGCTTGTTGCTTTTACTTTAATATTTGATTGGGTCAACGTGCTGCTCCTTATTCGCCCAAAGACTTCGTATGCTGATACCTAACGACAAAGACTTTAACACAAGACCATATAATCTTACATTTAAACAAGTATGATATTACTAAACTCAATGAAACGTGGTTAGATGTACGAATTCCATCAGATCACATTTTAGTATAGAATATTTTAGTAAAGAATATTCAATCAACCACTACTTTATCTCCATGGAAATTAAAATGGGAGTGGCGTAACTATATATTTACAATCAGAAAAAGGTTTTAGTAGACAGAAGAATCTGTTAATATCGAACAATGAGGCTATATGGGCTGGAGTAATATTTAAAGGAAGAAAACTTAACTAACTTTTAATGTACACCCGTGTTTCAGTGATTCGACATAGGTCAAACTCTGCTGAACACACAGCCCTTCAACAATAACCTCATTGTACCAATAAGATTTAGAAATGTTACAAATGCGTTGTATACCTTTGATATATATCAATGGAACTATCAACTCACAATAATTACTAATCATAACTCTAACTTGATCAATACACTCACAAGAATTTCTAATCATAACTCTAAATTGATTGATAAAATCACAGGAACTACTAATTATAACTCTAAATTGATTGATAAAATCACAGGAACTACTAATTATAACTCTAAATTGACCGATAAACTCATAAGAATTTTCTAATTATAACTAAATTGATCGATCAACCTGCAAGAACTACTAATCATAACTCTAAATAAACCGATACACTCACAATAACTACTAATTATAAATCTACATTGACCAATAAACTCACAAGAACTACTAATCATAATTCTAAATGGACCCATAAACTCATAAGAATTTCTAATCATAATTCTAAATTGAACAATCAACTTGCAAGAACTACTAATCATAACTCTAAATTAACCGATAAACTCACAAGAACTACTAATCATAATTCTAAATGGACCCATAAACTCAAAGAATTTCTAATCATAATTCTAAATTGAACAATCAACTTGCAAGAACTACTAATCATAACTCTAAATTAACCGATAAACTCACAATAACTACTAATCATAACTCTAAATTAACCGATAAACTCACAATAACTACTAATCATAACTCTAAATTGACCGAGAAACTCACAAGAAGTTCTAATCATAACTCTAAATTGATCGATCAACTCACAAGAACTACTAATCATAACTCTAAATTAACCGATAAACTCACAATAACTACTAATCATAACTCTAAATTGACCGATAAACTCACAAGAACTACTAATCATAACTCTAAATTGACCGAGAAACTCGCAAGAAGTTCTAATCATAACTCTAAATTGATCGATCAACTCACAAGAACTACTAATCATAACTCTAAATTGATTGATACACTCGCAATAATTACTAAACACAACTCTAAATTGATCTATAAAGTCACAATATTTGCTAATCACAACTCTAAATTGATTGATAAACTCACAAGAACTGCTAATCATAACTCTAAATTGATTGATTGTACTACATATGGTTAGTGATACATCAAACGTTAAAAAGCCCTCTTGGATCCTTTCTGTAGTGATATTAATTCTGTTTATTCTTTCATGACTATAACGCGGCTAACTACAAATTATACAGAGACTTGTTATACAGAGTTCATTGTAATCTTGAAATAATCTTGCAATATATGGGATATGTATGTAAAATCTCCTGCAATGTCATAGGAGCAGTCCATTCCGCTAATTCCAATATAATGATACCATTTGGTCATTGAGATCGTCCTTAAAGGTATTAAATTGGCTAACATAAGTAATCTTTGAGTACACTCAGCCAATTTTGGTGAAATTAGACTCGATTTTTATGCTCTGCCAGAAGTGATTAACTTTAGGATTAAAAATTAAAATTAGCTACAGCTAGCCAAAATTAAACCAAACATTTAGGACGAATATAGTCAACACATTTCTGAAATGGAACTCCCAAGGATCTACTTCAGATACATAATAACTAATAGTTTAACTCTAGTTTTGATAAAGCAAATTCATTTAAGAAATATATTTCTGAACGATCTTTGGAAAATGATACTTCCGCTACGCTATATTCTTCCTAAATATCTTCATGACATTGGTCTTAGTAATATTTATATGATCCGAAATGATAACAGACCATGCCTTTTGAAATCTCAACATTATCAAGGTAGACGGTCTTGGTGATATCCATGCAAGGCAGTGAGTTCTGATGGGATCCATCCAAGGCAGGGTGTTCTGATGGGATCTATCCAAGGCAGGATGTTCTGATGAGATTCATCCAAGGCAGGATGTTCTGATGTGATCTATCCAAGACAGGGTGTTCTGATGAGATTCATCCAAAGTTCTGATTAGATTCATCCAAGGCTTGGTGTTCTGATGAGATTCACCCAAGGCAGGGTGTTCTGATGTGATCTATCCAAGGCAGCGTATTCTGATGAGATTCATCCAAGGCAGGGTGTTTGGATGAGATTCATCCAAGTCAGTGTGTTCTGATGAGATTCATTAAAGGCAGGGTGTTCTGACGTGAGTCATTCAAGGCAGGGTGTTCTGATGGGATTCATCCAAGGCAGGGTGTTCTGATGGGATCTATCCAAGGCAGGGTGTTCTGATGAGACTCATCCAAGGCAGGGTGTTCTGATGAGAGTCATTCAAGGCAGGTGTTCTGATGAGATTCATTCAAGGCAGGATGTTCTGATGGGAGTCATTCAAGACAGTGTGTTCTTATGGGATCTATCCAAAGCAGGGTGTTCTGATGAGAGACATCCAAAGCAGTGTGCTCTGATGAGATTCATACAAGGTAGTGTCTTCTGATGTGATCTATCCAAGGCAGGGTGTTCTGATGAGATTCATCCAAGGCAGGGTGTTATGATGAAAGTCATTCAAGGCATTTGTTCTGATGCGATTCATTCAAGGCAGGATGTTCTGATGGGATCTATCCAAGGCAGGGTGTTCTGATGAGATTCATCCAAGGCAGGGTGTTCTGATGTTATCTATACAAGGCAGTGTGTTCTGATGAGATTCATCCAATGTTCTGATTAGATTCATCCAAGGCTTGGTGTTCTGATGAGATTCACCCAAGACAGGGTGTTTTGATGTGATGTATACAAGGCAGTGTGTTCTGACGAGATTCATCCAATGTTCTGATTAGATTCATCCAAGGCTGGGTGTTCTGATGAGATTCACCCAAGGCAGGGTGTTCTGATGTGATCTATACAAGGCAGCGTATTTTGATGAAATTCATCCAAGGCAGGGTGTTCTGACGTGAGTCATTCAAGGCAGGGTCTTCTGATGGGATTCATCCAAGGCAGGATGTTCTGATGGGATCTATCCAAAGCAGGGTACTCTGTTGAGATTCATCCAAGTCAGGGTGTTCTGATGATATTCATCCAAGGCAGCGTGTTCTGATGAGATTCATCCAAGACGGGGTGTTCTGATGAGAGTCATTTAAGGCAGGTGTTCTGATGAGATTCATCCAAGGCAGGTTGCTCTGATGCGATTCATCCAAGGCAGAGTTTTCTGATGAGATTCATTCAAGCAGGGTGTTCTGATGAGATTCATCCAAGGCAGGGTGCTCTGTTGAGATTCATCCAAGACGGGGTGTTCTGATGAGATTCATCCAAGGCAGCGTGTTCTGATGAGATTCATCCAAGACGGGGTGTTCTGATGGGATTCATCCAAGACGGGGTGTTCTGATGGGATTCATCTAAGACGGGGTGTTCTGATGGGATTCATCCAAGACGGGGTGTTCTGATGGGATTCATCTAAGACGGGGTGTTCTGATGGGATTTATCCAAGGCAGGAGTTTATATATATATATATATATATATATATATATATATATATATATATATATATATATATATATATATATATATATATATATCGAATTGCAGCTTAGTGTTAGTTTAATCACTATTTATGTCTTCTCTCCAAGCTAGTTTTATCTCTGGTAATTATTTAGTTACTAGATAAATACCACATGAGCCAAAGTTTAATATCTCTTACATATCCCCCCCCCCCCAAACAAAAAGTCAACATCTTTATAGTTTGCTTCGCAGTTGTTGTCTTCTAAGTATACCATAACATTTAATAGACTTAAGAAATAGTTCACTCTATGGTTTGTATACGTATTTTACATTAGTCTGCATTGTACTTTATAAAATTCATAGAAAGTATGGTTTTGACCCCTTTTTTTACCCCCCCCCCCCCCCCCCCAATGTAATTCGCCGTTCCATTCACTCGACTCTGTTTCTCATAGCCCCATGGTCGTTACCTTATCGGCCAGCAAACTAGTATGTATTTGTCAGACCTTGTTACTATGAGCTGGAAGGTAGATAGATACTACTTAAACTACATTAAAAGCTGTGAACATTAGTGCTGTATTAGATAACAGTAATTCAGTTCATCCACTCTGTGTTCCTATGCACCTTTACACATTTATAATCGCCAATTATCCAATGATTAAGTACCATTTTGTGTTACGTGTTTGGCATGTTGTTCATACACTGGGAAACTGCAAGTGATCTTGGTTTACAAGACACATAATTGTAGTTTAGTATCATAAATGGATATCGCCATATCGTGCAATATCGGAGTCCGTAAACACGAGGATATCTGATTAAAATTACAAAACTGAAAAACAATGATACAACTCAGCAATTTAAGACTATAAACAGATCAGACAAATGGAATTTCCTTAATGAATTCCCCACAGTGTACGAATGAATTCCCCACAGTGTACGAATGAATTCCCCACAGTGTACGAATGAATTCCCCATAGTGCACAACACGGTTCCAACACAACTTCAATCGTGCCAGCAAGTGACATACTACAACCATTGTGAGATGTGGCATCGTCACGACAAATCCCAATGTCCGTGTATGGGAGGGAATGTCGAAACTGTGTTAAAGCAAACCATGTTGCTCGAGTTGTCAAGCCAGAACTGCCAACATGCCCATGACACCACGATACACTTATTCCTTCCTCATAAAAGCAGTATGTGCAGAAGAAGCAAGTACCAACACATTCACAACATTAAGCGTTAAACAGAACATGATGTCGTTAAAATTAACATAATAAATCTCTCAGCTGTCGTTAAAATTAACATAATAAATCTCTCAGCTGTCGTTAAAATTAACATAATAAATCTCTCAGCTGTCGTTAAAATTAACATAATAAATCTCTCAGCTGTCGTTAAAATTAACATAATAAATCTCTCAGCTGTCGTTAAAATTAACATAATAAATCTCTCAGCTGTTGTTAAAATTAACATAATAAATCTCTCAGCTGTTGTTGAAATAAGTGCTTATACTTGGTCAATTTGAACGAGTCAAGTGCAGGAACATTTAAATCCTCCTAAAATTTCATTTATTATTAGATTTACTGGAGATTACAAAGAACACTTAGAGCTGTGGCTTCCCAGTCTAGACTAAACTTAGAGCTGTGGCTTCCCAGTCTAGACTAAACTTAGAGCTGTGGCTTCCCAGTCTAGATTAAATTGCCTAAAATGATAAATACATTACACGTATTTTCTAATATACATGAATATGATTCGTATTCAGGAAGCTATATAGTTGATAAAAAAAGAAACGCATTAGAGGTAATCGAGTATCACCTTTGGGAGAAACTCCATATGTCATTTCGATACATTACAAGGTTCAGTACAACTGTTACCCATGGAATTTTAATATTTATCAGAACATTATATACCATATTTATACATAAATGGAAGCATAGGTATTAATTTATTTATTTTTGTCAGATTCAAATTTGACATTTTGGATTAAAAATTCATTCATTGGGAAATTTTCTAGAAATTTCCTCTACAAGTAAATAACAGATGTTAACCTCATTTTCTGACCTTGCTTCAGAGTGTAAACATGCTTCTAAAATGATTGGTTGATTCCAAGGACATTAGAGCTTTATTTTAAGAATGATTGGTTGATTCCAAGGACATCTTTCTAGATCATAATGTTTGCTTGATTTCTTGAACGTGAGATTGTTCTGAGAGATTCTGGAAGGTCGTGACCCCTTTCCTGTTTACGTAAAAAAAGGTATTTAAATTATTATTTGTGAGAGAAAAGTTCAGTAGTTAGTCTGGGCTTTGGAATACAAGATATGTGTGTTTTATTGTTTGAGTGTAAATCATTTCCATTCGTTTGGGATCAATAGGAATTTATTGTGTTATTTATCTAGAAATTACTTGTGTTCATTTGGATTATTATAAAACTAAAACTGACTCCATCACGTGACATCGTCGTCCATATTGGATTACATCGTCAAGATTCGAACTGGGAACAATTAGGACATTTTATTATCAGGACTCTTTCAATTCCACTAGTGGATTATATTGTGAATTCTATTTGGATTAATTTTTGGACTTGATTCTCTAAAACCGTAAGTTTATTTATTTTCTTTTATGAAAATATTTGTACTTAATAAATTGTTTGTTAAATTTTACAAGCTTGTTATTTTCACTTCTTTCTATGTTGCTGCTTATTCGAGCCTAAGCACGTAACAATAGGGAGGTCAAGAAAGTTTAATAAATTGTTTAAGGTTATTTGTAAAAGATGGAACAATACTCGAGCCAGTCCTGTTTAAGTGATTATGTTAAATAGTTTTAAACCTATTGAAGTTGGTCCTATATATACCTAATGGTAATCATGTTCGTGAGAGGAGATCATATCTTTGTGCAAATCGAGTTGACAACATAATTGCTGACAATGTAGCCTTCCTTACAAACAAAAATATTAATATTGAAAACTAATCCATAAATAACACCACGTTTGCGGCACAGCTGACTTTTGTACGTTTCAAATGTTAATTGTGTTAATAGAAACCCATTGCTTTATTCGACTTAGAGCTAACATAAACGCAGCGTTGGCATAAAACGTATATGTATGTGTGAGTGTGTCAGTAGGAACATATTTGGCCATTTTTTGTTGGTTGAATTTCCAAACCACTAGGCCTGATATGTACATGTTTCAAGCAGCAATTATGAAAAGGGTTGTAAATATGTAACGTTCTTATGGGTATACTGATGATCTTTATTGACTCTATTTTAACTGCTTTCAACAAAAGCTCAGCGAGAGTCCAAATTGCTTGGCATAATTAAAACTAACAATTTGTGATTTGTTCGGTGCCAGTTCTATAAAAGTTTTGAGCTTTGCGGTCCAAAAGTATTATTAGAGAAACTGAAAGCTGTGTATCTATGTTTGTAGGAATACTGTGTTCTAAAATGGATATGTTAAACAAGCGGATCAATTTTTAAAATAAAAAGTGAAAAATCAAACATAAAAAATAGTAATGTCATTCTTTGCGTTTAGATATTTTAAGTATGAAATAGTATTTTGTATTATACACATAAGAAAGTCAACATTATTCTTCTAGTATTATACAATGAAGATAATTGAACTGAGAAAGTTAACATATTATTCAATGAACCGCCTTGAGTTGAGGATGGTAGCACATGATTGCATATAAAACTGACTTAAACTGAGAATGTTAAAATAGGAGTCCATACTATGCAGTCTTAAAAATTGAACATATTTTATTAATGAATTTACTTTAATTAAGAAAATTAACATATTGTATTAATGAATTTACTTTAATTAAGAAAATTAACATATTGTATTCAATGAATTTACTTTAATTAAGAAAATTGACATATTGTATTCAATGAAGTTACTTTAATTAAGAAAATTAACATATTGTATTAATGAAGTTACTTTAATTAAGAAAATTAACATATTGTATTAATGAAGTTACTTTAATTAAGAAAATTAACATATTGTATTCAATGAATTTACTTTAATTAAGAAAATTAACATATTATATTAATGAATTTACTTTAATTAAGAAAATTAACATATTGTATTCAATGAAGTTACTTTAATTAAGAAAATTAACATATTGTATTCAATGAAGTTACTTTAATTAAGAAAATTAACATATTATATTCAATGAAGTTACTTTAATTAAGAACATTAACATATTATATTCAATGAAGTTACTTTAATTAAGAAAATTAACATATTGTATTCAATGAATTTACTTTAATTAAGAAAATTAACATATTGTATTCAATGAAGTTACTTTAATTAAGAAAATTAACATATTGCATTCAATGAATTTACTTTAATTAAGAAAATTAACATATTATATTCAATGAATTTACTTTAAGAAAATTAACATATTGTATTCAATGAATTTACTTTAATTAAGAAAATTAACATATTATATTCAATGAAGTTACTTTAATTAAGAAAATTAACATATTATATTCAAGGAAGTTACTTTAATTAAGAACATTAACATATTGTATTCAATGAATTTACTTTAATTAAGAAAATTAACATATTGTATTCAATCAATTTACTTTAATTAAGAAAATTAACATATTATATTAATGAATTTACTTTAATTAAGAAAATTAACATATTGTATTCAATGAATTTACTTTAATTAAGAACATTAACATATTGTATTCAATGAATTTACTTTAATTAAGAAAATTAACATATTGTATTCAATCAATTTACTTTAATTAAGAAAATTAACATATTGTATTCAATGAATTTACTTTAATTAAGAAAATTAACATATTGTATTCAATGAATTTACTTTAATTAAGAACATTAACATATTGTATTCAATCAATTTACTTTAATTAAGAAAATTAACATATTGTATTCAATGAAGTTACTTTAATTAAGAAAATTAACATATTGTATTCAATGAAGTTACTTTAATTAAGAACATTAACATATTGTATTCAATCAATTTACTTTAATTAAGAAAATTAACATATTGTATTCAATGAAGTTACTTTAATTAAGAAAATTAACATATTGTATTCAATCAATTTACTTTAATTAAGAACATTAACATATTGTATTCAATGAAGTTACTTTAATTAAGAAAATTAACATATTGTATTCAATGAATTTACTTTAATTAAGAAAATTAACATATTGTATTCAATGAATTTACTTTAATTAAGAACATTAACATATTGTATTCAATGAATTTACTTTAATTAAGAAAATTAACATATTGTATTCAATGAAGTTACTTTAATTAAGAAAATTAACATATTGTATTCAATGAAGTTACTTTAATTAAGAAAATTAACATATTATATTCAATGAAGTTACTTTAATTAAGAAAATTAACATATTGTATTCAATGAAGTTACTTTAATTAAGAAAATTAACATATTGTATTCAATGAAGTTACTTTAATTAAGAAAATTAACATATTATATTCAACGAAGTTACTTTAATAAAGAAAATTAACATATTGTATTCAATGAATTTACTTTAATTAAGAACATTAACATATTGTATTCAATGAAGTTACTTTAATTAAGAAAATTAACATATTGTATTCAATGAATTTACTTTAATTAAGAAAATTAACATATTGTATTCAATGAATTTACTTTAATTAAGAACATTAACATATTGTATTCAATGAATTTACTTTAATTAAGAAAATTAACATATTATATTCAATGAAGTTACTTTAATTAAGAAAATTAACATATTGTATTCAATGAAGTTACTTTAATTAAGAAAATTAACATATTATATTCAATGAAGTTACTTTAATTAAGAAAATTAACATATTGTATTCAATGAAGTTACTTTAATTAAGAAAATTAACATATTGTATTCAATGAAGTTACTTTAATTAAGAAAATTAACATATTATATTCAATGAAGTTACTTTAATAAAGAAAATTAACATATTATATTCAATGAAGTTACTTTAATTAAGACAATTAACATATTGTATCAATGAAGTTACTTTAATTAAGAAAATTAACATATTGTATTCAACGAAGTTACTTTAATTAAGAAAATTAGCATATTGTATTCAATGAAGTTACTTTAATAAAGAAAATTAACATAGGATTCCATACTAAACTGACTTGAATTTAAAAATTGAACATATTGTATTCAATGAAGTTACTTGAATTAAGAAAATTAACATAGGATTCCATACTAAACTGACTTGAATTTAATAAGTGAGCATAGTTAACACTATGAAAGATAAATGATTGCAACTTGGAAAATATTTCCATTCATATATCACTATCCATGCGAAAATCGTAGTTTATTACTTTTTGTATGCCATCAAAACCGCTTGAAACATCAATAAATAAAGAATAAAACCTACCACCAGAAATATACATATAAACAATTTCATGCAAACTAAATATCTTAAATAACAGAAAGTGTAGTGTTTTATAAAGCCCGCCTGAGATTTAGTTATTAAATCATTACTTCATGCCCATCACAACAACCGTTTGTTCCAAAAAGTTGTGAACATTTTCCAGAGTACATTTGTCTAGATAAATTCAACTTTTCGCAGGGTAGTCATACTCTCATATATAAATATCGGGCAAATTATACATTTTGAGCACTCCTTTGAAAATGTTCTGGTTTCAAAGTTTCTATAAAAGAGTACATTAAAAATAGAAACAATGCATAGTAAACTTAACTGGTAACACATGATCGTAATCTTGTCGCAACCTGGAGTTTTATTTTTCAAAGAGCGAAAACTAAATAATTTCATGATTGTAATTATTTTATTGAATTCGAAATTGTCTTTCGTATTTCTTGTCGTAGAATCTTCGTAATTTATGTTTTCATCTCTGTTCAGAAATTATCAAATCAAGCATTCTTTGTTACTCTCCAGTCACGTGATTTATAGAGTTATAGTTATTTTCCATTAAGACTTAAAATGATTGTTCAGTGTCATTTCTTGATTGGACACGTTTTTCTCTTATTGAACATATACGGACTTCGTTAATTGAAAACAAACGTTTAAGCCACTTTCTACCTTGAATGCATGCGTCAAGATGAATAATTTGATTTGAAGATCTGTATTTTTTCTAAAGTTGAAGTTTCTCCTTCTAGTCTTGATCTAAGCATGGTGGTTGTAACCTCCGCGGTAAAACTGAGAAGTTTGGTGTCTGAATTTCAACACACGTTTCCTTATATTAAGACCTACATTATTAGAAAATTCATATATCATTAAAACGTAGCAAATCAGCAGTATCTTTGACATATTCCATAAATTGCTACTGAAACGTTTGAGAAAAGAAGTGATGAGCTATATTTTACACATTTGTGTTGCCTATAACGGCAGAAAAGAGGATACAGTTATAAAGGCTAGACAGATTAGGGTTTTTGTGTTATAAAGACTAGAAAGATTAAGGTTTTTGTGTTATAAAGTCTAGAAAGATTAGGATTTTTGTGTTATAAAGACTAGAAAGATTAGGATTTTTGTGTTATAAAGACTAGAAAGATTAAGGTTTTTGTGTTATAAAGTCTAGAAAGATTAGGATTTTTGTGTTATAAAGACTAGACAGATTAGGGTTTTTGTGTTATAAAGGCTAGAAAGATTAGGATTTTTGTGTTATAAAGACTAGAAAGATTAAGGTTTTTGTGTTATAAAGGCTAGACAGATTAGGGTTTTTGTGTTATAAAGACTAGAAAGATTAAGGTTTTTGTGTTATAAAGTCTAGAAAGATTAGGATTTTTGTGTTATAAAGACTAGAAAGATTAGGATTTTTGTGTTATAAAGACTAGAAAGATTAAGGTTTTTGTGTTATAAAGTCTAGAAAGATTAGGATTTTTGTGTTATAAAGACTAGACAGATTAGGGTTTTTGTGTTATAAAGGCTAGAAAGATTAGGATTTTTGTGTTATAAAGACTAGAAAGATTAAGGTTTTTGTGTTATAAAGGCTAGACAGATTAGGGTTTTTGTGTTATAAAGGCAAGAAAGATTAGGGTTTTTGTATTATATAGTCTAGACAGATTAGGATTTTTGTGTTATAAAGGCTAGAAAGATTAGGATTTTTGTGTTATAAAGACTAGAAAGATTAAGGTTTTTGTGTTATAAAGTCTAGAAAGATTAGGATTTTTGTGTTATAAAGACTAGACAGATTAGGGTTTTTGTGTTATAAAGGCTAGAAAGATTAGGATTTTTGTGTTATAAAGACTAGAAAGATTAAGGTTTTTGTGTTATAAAGGCTAGACAGATTAGGGTTTTTGTGTTATAAAGTCTAGAAAGATTAAGGTTTTTGTATTATAAGGTCTAGACAGATTAGGGTTTTTGTGTTATAAAGGCTAGAAAGATTAGGGTTTTTGTGTTATAAAGACTAGAAAGATTAAGGTTTTTGTGTTATAAAGTCTAGAAAGATTAGGATTTTTGTGTTATAAAGACTAGAAAGATTAGGATTTTTGTGTTATAAAGACTAGAAAGATTAAGGTTTTTGTGTTATAAAGTCTAGAAAGATTAGGATTTTTGTGTTATAAAGACTAGACAGATTAGGGTTTTTGTGTTATAAAGGCTAGAAAGATTAGGGTTTTTGTGTTATAAAGTCTAGAAAGATTAAGGTTTTTGTGTTATAAAGTCTAGAAAGATTAGGATTTTTGTGTTATAAAGTCTAGAAAGATTAAGGTTTTTGTGTTATAAAGGCTAGAAAGATTGGGGTTTTTGTGTTATAAAGTCTAGAAAGATTGGGGTGTTTGTGTTATAAAGGCTAGACAGATTAGGGTTTTTGTGTTATAAAGACTAGAAAGATTAGGATTTTTGTGTTATAAAGTCTAGAAAGATTAAGGTTTTTGTGTTATAAAGGCTAGAAAGATTAGGATTTTTGTGTTATAAAGTCTAGACAGATTAGGGTTTTTGTGTTATAAAGTCTAGAAAGATTAAGGTTTTCGTGTTATAAAGTCTAGAAAGATTAGGATTTTTGTGTTATAAAGACTAAAAAGATTGGGGTTTTTGTGTTATAAAGGCTAGACAGATTGGGGTTTTTGTGTTATAAAGTCTAGAAAGATTAGGATTTTTGTGTTATAAAGTCTAGAAAGATTAAGGTTTTTGTGTTATAAAGGCTAGAAAGATTAGGATTTTTGTGTTATAAAGTCTAGACAGATTAGGGTTTTTGTGTTATAAAGGCTAGAAAGATTAGCGTTTTTGTGTTATAAAGACTAGACAGATTAGGGTTTTTGTGTTATAAAGTCTAGAAAGATTAGTATTTTTGTGTTATAAAGGCTAGACAGATTAGGGTTTTTGTGTTTTAAAGGCTAGAAAGATTAGGGTTTTTGTGTTATAAAGACTAGAAAGATTAGGATTTTTGTGTTATAAAGTCTAGACAGATTAGGATTTTTGTGTTATAAAGGCTAGAAAGATTAGGGTTTTTGTGTTATAAAGACTAGAAAGATTAGGGTTTTTGTGTTAAAAAGACTAGAAAGATTAGGATTTTTGTGTTATAAAGACTAGAAAGATTAGGGTTTTTGTGTTTTAAAGGCTAGAAAGATTAGGATTTTTGTGTTATAAAGGCTAGACAGATTAGGACTTTTGTGTTATAAAGGCTAGACAGATTAGGATTTTGTGCTATAAAGTCTACACAGATTAGGGTTTTTGTGTTATTAAGGCTAGAAAGATTAGGGTTTTTGTGTTATAAAGGCTAGACAGATTAGGATTTTTGTGTTATAAAGACTAGACAGATTAGGGTTTTTGTGTTATAAAGTCTAGACAGATTAGGATTTTTGTGTTATAAAGACTAGAAAGATTAGGATTTTTGTGTTATAAAGACTTGACAGATTAGGGTTTTTGTGTTATAAAGGCTAGAAAGATTAGGATTTTTGTGTTATAAAGACTAGAAAGATTAGGGTTTTTGTGTTTTAAAGACTAGAAAGATTAGGGTTTTTGTGTTTTAAAGTCTAGACAGATTAGGATTTTTGTGTTATAAAGGCTAGACAGATTAGGACTTTTGTGTTATAAAGGCTAGACAGATTAGGATTTTTGTGTTATAAAGGCTAGACAGATTATGGTTTTTGTGTTATAAAGGCTAGAAAGATTAGGGTTTTTGTGTTATAAAGTCTAGACAGATTAGGATTTTTGTGCTAAAAAGTCTAGACAGATTAGGATTTTTGTGTTATAAAGTCTAGACAGATTAGGATTTTTGTGTTATAACGTCTAGACAGATTAAAGTTTTTGTGTTATAAAGGCTAGAAAAATTAGGGTTTTTGTGTTATAAAGGCTAGAAAGATTAGGGTTTTTGTGTTATAAAGACTAGAAAGATTAGGGTTTTTGTGTTATAAAGGCTAGAAAGATTAGGGTTTTTGTGTTATAAAGGCTAGAAAGATTAGGGTTTTTGTGTTATAAAGTCTAGACAGATTAGGGTTTTTGTGTTATAAAGGCTAAAAAGATTAGGGTTTTTGTGTTATAAAGGCTAGAAAGGTTAGGGTTCTTATGTTATAAAGGCTAGAAAGATTAGGATTTTTGTATTATAAAGGCTAGAAAGATTAGGGTTTTTGTGTTATAAAGGCTAGAAAAATTAGGGTTTTTGTGTTATAAAGTCTAGACAGATTAGGGTTTTTGTGTTATAAAGGCTAGAAAAATTAGGGTTTTTGTGTTATAAAGGCTAGAAAGATTAGGGTTTTTGTGTTATAAAGGCTAGAAAATTTAGGGTTTTTGTGTTATAAAGGCTAGAAAGATTAGGGTTTTTGTGTTATAAAGTCTAGAAAGATTAGGATTTTTGTGTTATAAAGGCTAGAAAAATTAGGGTTTTTGTGTTATAAAGGCTAGAAAGATTAGGGTTTTTGTGTTATAAAGGCTAGAAAGATTAGGATTTTTGTGTTATAAAGGCTAGAAAAATTAGGGTTTTTGTGTTATAAAGGCTAGAAAGATTAGGGTTTTTGTGTTATAAAGGCTAGAAAGATTAGGGTTTTTGTGTTATAAAGTCTAGACAGATTAGGGTTTTTGTGTTATAAAGGCCAGAAAGATTAGGGTTTTTGTGTTATAAAGGCTAGAAAGATTAGGGTTTTTGTGTTATAAAGGCTAGAAAGATTAGGATTTTTGTATTATAAATGCTAGAAAGATTAGGGTTTTTGTGTTATAAAGGCTAGAAAAATTAGGGTTTTTGTGTTATAAAGTCTAGACAGATTAGGGTTTTTGTGTTATAAAGGCTAGACAGATTAGGGTTTTTGTGTTATAAAGGCTAGAAAGATTAGGGTCTTTGTGATATAAAGGCTAGACAGATTAGGATTTTTGTGTTATAAAGACAAGAAAGATTAAGGTTTTTGTATTTTAAAGGCTAGAAAGATTAGGATTTTTGTGTTATAAAGGCTAGACAGATTAGGATTTTTGTGTTATAAAGACTAGAAAGATTAGGATTTTTGTGTTATAAAGGCAAGAAAGATTAGGATTTTTGTGTTATAAAGACTAGACAGATTATGGTTTTTGTGTTATAAAGGCTAGAAAGATTAGGGTTTTTGTGTTATAAATGCTAGACAGATTAGGATTTTTGTGTTATAAAGACTAGAAAGATTAGGATTTTTGTGTTATAAAGGCTAGACAGATTAGGATTTTTGTGTTATAAAGGCTAGAAAGATTAGGGGTTTTGTGTTATAAAGGCTAGACAGATTAGAATTTTTGTGTTATAAAGACTAGAAAGATTAAGGTTTTTGTGTTTTAAAGGCTAGAAAGATTAGGATTTTTGTATTATAAAGACTACAAAAATTAGGATTTTTGTGTTATAAAGACTAGAAAGATTAGGATTTTTGTGTTATAAAGACTAGAAAGATTAGGATTTTTGTGTTATAAAGACTAGAAAGATTAGGATTTTTGTGTTATAAAGACTAGAAAGATTAGGATTTTTGTGTTATAAAGACTAGAAAGATTAGGATTTTTGTGTTATAAAGACTAGAAAAATTAGGATTTTTGTGTTATAAAGACTAGAAAGATTAGGATTTTTGTGTTATAAAGACTAGAAAGATTAGGATTTTTGTGTTATAAAGACTAGACAGATTAGGGTTTTTGTGTTATAAAGTCTAGACAGATTAGGGGTTTTTGTGTTATAAAGACTAGAAAGATTAGGGTTTTTGTGTTATAAAGTCTAGACAGATTAGGATTTTTGTGTTATAAACACTAGAAAGATTAGGATTTTTGTGTTATAAAGACTAGAAAGATTAGGATTTTTGTGTTATAAAGTCTAGACAGATTAGGGTTTTTGTGTTAAAAAGTCTAGACAGATTAGGATTTTTGTGTTATAAAGACTAGAAAGATTAGGATTTTTGTGTTATAAAGACTAGAAAGATTAGGATTTTTGTGTTAGAAAGTCTAGACAGATTAGGGTTTTTGTGTTATAAAGTCTAGACAGATTAGGATTTTTGTGTTATAAAGACTAGAAAGATTAGGATTTTTGTGTTATAAAGACTAGGAAGATTAAGGTTTTTGTGTTATAAAGTCTAGACAGATTAGGGTTTTTGTGTTATAAAGTCTAGACAGATTAGGATTTTTGTGTTATAAAGACTAGAAAGATTAGGATTTTTGTGTTATAAAGACTAGAAAGATTAGGATTTTTGTGTTATAAAGTCTAGACAGATTAGGGTTTTTGTGTTATAAAGTCTAGACAGATTAGGATTTTTGTGTTATAAAGACTAGAAAGATTAGGATTTTTGTGTTATAAAGACTAGAAAGATTAGGGTTTTTGTGTTATAAAGTCTAGACAGATTAGGGTTTTTGTGTTATAAAGTCTAGACAGATTAGGGTTTTTGTGTTATAAAGACTAGAAAGATTAGGATTTTTGTGTTATAAAGACTTGAAAGATTAGGATTTTGTGTTATAAAGACTAGAAAGATTAGGATTTTGTGTTATAAAGACTAGAAAGATTAGGATTTTTGTGTTATAAAGACTAGAAAGATTAGGATTTTTGTGTTATAAAGAATAGACAGATTAGGGTTTTTGTGTTTTAAAGACTAGAAAGATTAGGGTTTTTGTGTTATAAAGTCTAGACAGATTAGGATTTTTGTGTTATAAAGACTAGAAAGATTAAGTTTTTTGTGTTTTAAAGGCTAGACAGATTAGGATTTTTGTGTTATAAAGGCTAGACAGATTAGGGTTTTTGTGTTTTAAAGACTAGAAAGATTAGGATTTTTGTGTTATAAAGACTTGACAGATTAGGGTTTTTGTGTTATAAAGGCTGGAAAGATTAGGATTTTTGTGTTATAAAGACTAGAAAGATTAGGGTTTTTGTGTTTTAAAGACTAGAAAGATTAGGGTTTTTGTGTTTTAAAGTCTAGACAGATTAGGATTTTTGTGTTATAAAGGCTAGACAGATTAGGACTTTTGTGTTATAAAGGCTAGACAGATTAGGAATTTTGTGTTATAAAGGCTAGACAGATTATGGTTTTTGTGTTATAAGGGCTAGAAAGATTAGGGTTTTTGTGTTATAAAGTCTAGACAGATTAGGATTTTTGTGCTATAAAGTCTAGACAGATTAGGATTTTTGTGTTATAAAGTCTAGACAGATTACGATTTTTGTGTGATAACGTCTAGACAGATTAAAGTTTTTGTGTTATAAAGGCTAGAAAAATTAGGGTTTTTGTGTTATAAAGGCTAGAAAGATTAGGGTTTTTGTGTTATAAAGGCTAGAAAGATTAGGGTTTTTGTGTTATAAAGGCTAGAAAGATTAAGGTTTTTGTATTATAAAGGCTAGACAGATTAGGGTTTTTCTGTTATAAAGTCTAGACAGATTAGGGTTTTTGTGTTATAAAGGCTAGAAAGATTAGGGTTTTTGTGTTATAAAGGCTAGAAAGATTAGGGTTTTTGTGTTATAAAGGCTAGAAAGATTAGGATTTTTGTATTATAAAGGCTAGAAAGATTAGGGTTTTTGTGTTATAAAGGCTAGAAAAATTAGGGTTTTTGTGTTATAAAGCCTAGACAGATTAGGGTTTTTGTGTTATAAAGGCTAGAAAAATTAGGGTTTTTGTGTTATAAAGGCTAGAAAGATTAGGGTTTTTGTGTTATAAAGGCCAGAAAAATTAGGGTTTTTGTGTTATAAAGGCTAGAAAGATTAGGGTTTTTGTGTTATAAAGGCTAGAAAGATTAGGGTTTTTGTGTTATAAAGGCTAGAAAGATTAGGTTTTTTGTGTTATAAAGGCTAGAAAGATTAGGATTTTTGTATTATAAAGGCTAGAAAGATTAGGGTTTTTGTGTTAAAAGGCTGGAAAAATTAGGGTTTTTGTGTTATAAAGGCTAGACAGATTAGGGTTTTTGTGTTATAAAGGCTAGACAGATTAGGGTTTTTGTGTTATAAAGGCTAGAAAGATTAGGGTTTTTGTGTTATAAAGGCTAGAAAGATTAGGGTTTTTGTGTTATAAAGGCTAGAAAGATTAGGATTTTTGTGTTATAAAGGCTAGAAAGATTAGGATTTTTGTGTTATAAAGGCTAGAAAGATTAGGGTTTCTGTGTTATAAAGACTAGAAAAATTAGGATTTTTGTGTTATAAAGGCTAGAAAGAGTAGGATTTTTGTGTTATAAAGGCTAGAAAGAATAGGATTTTTGTGTTATAAAGACTAGAAAGATTAGGGTTTTTGTGTTATAAAGGCTAGAAAGTGTAGGGTTTTTGTGTTATAAAGGCTAGAAAGATTAGGGTTTTTGTGTTATAAAGGCTAGAAAGATTAGGGTTTTTGTGTTATAAAGTCTAGACAGATTAGGGTTTTTGTGTTATAAAGGCTAGAAAGTTTAGGGTTTTTGTGTTATAAAGGCTAGAAAAATTAGGGTTTTTGTGTTATAAAGGCTGGAAAAATTAGGGTTTTTGTGTTATAAAGGCTAGAAAGATTAGGATTTTTGTGTTATAAAGGCTAGAAAAATTAGGGTTTTTGTGTTATAAAGGCTAGAAAAATTAGGGTTTTTGTGTTATAAGGCTAGAAAGATTAGGGTTTTTGTGTTATAAAGGCTAGAAAAATTAGGATTTTTGTGTTATAAACGCTAGACAGATTAGGGTTTTTGTGTTATAAAGGCTAGACAGATTAGGATTTTTGTGTTATAAAGGCTAGAAAAATTAGGGTTTTTGTGTTATAAAGGCTAGAAAAATTAGGGTTTTTGTGCTATATAGGCTAGAAAGATTAGGGTTTTTGTGTTATAAAGGCTAGAAAGATTAGGATTTTTGTGTTATAAAGGCTAGAAAGATGAGGGTTTTTGTGTTATAAAGGCTAGAAAGATTAGGATTTTTGTGTTATAAAGTCTAGACAGATTAGGGTTTTTGTGTTATAAAGACTAGAAAGATTAGGATTTTTGTGTTATAAAGTCTAGACAGATTAGTGTTTCTGTGTTATAAAGACTAGAAAGATTAGGGTTTTTGTGTTATAAAGGCTAGTAAAATTAGGGTTTTTGTGTTATAAAGGCTAGAAAGATTAGGGTTTTTGTGTTATAAAGGCTAGAAAGATTAGGATTTTTGTGTTATAAAGGCTATAAAAATTCGGGTTTTTGTGTTATAAAGGCTAGAAAGATTATGGTTTTTGTGTTATAAAGTCTAGACAGATTAGGAATTTTGTGTTATAAAGTCTAGAAAGATTAGGATTTTTGTGTTATAAAGACTAGAAAGATTAGGATTTTTGTATTATAAAGGCAAGAAAGATTAGGGTTTTTGTGTTTTAAAGGCTAGAAGGATTAGGATTTTTGTGTTATAAAGGCTAGAAAAATTAGGGTTTTTGTGTTATAAAGGCTAGAAAAATTAGGGTTTTTGTGTTATAAAGGCTAGACAAATTAGGGTTTTTGTGTTATAAAGTCTAGACAGATTAGGAATTTTGTGTTATAAAGTCTAGAAAGATTAGGATTTTTGTGTTATAAAGACTAGAAAGATTAGGATTTTTGTATTATAAAGGCAAGAAAGATTAGGGTTTTTGTGTTTTAAAGGCTAGAAGGATTAGGATTTTTGTGTTATAAAGGCTAGAAAAATTAGGGTTTTTGTGTTATAAAGGCTAGAAAAATTAGGGTTTTTGTGTTATAAAGGCTAGACAAATTAGGATTTTTGTGTTATAAAGACTAGAAAGATTAGGATTTTTGTGTTATAAAGACTAGAAAGATTAGGATTTTTGTATTATAAAGGCTAGAAAGATTAGGGTTTTTTGTGTTTTA
The DNA here is from genome assembly GCA_029339505.1 of Unio delphinus. NCBI lineage: Eukaryota > Metazoa > Mollusca > Bivalvia > Unionida > Unionidae > Unio > Unio delphinus. The sequence continues at coordinate 7,620,534 of JAQISU010000112.1, read as the reverse complement.
AAGGCTAGAAAGATTAGGATTTTTGTATTATAAAGGCTAGAAAGATTATGGTTTTTGTGTTTTAAAGGCTAGAAAGATTAGGATTTTTGTGTTATAAAGGCTAGAAAAATTAGGGTTTTTGTGTTATAAAGGCTAGAAAAATTAGGGTTTTTGTGTTATAAAGGCTAGACAGATTAGGGTTTTTGTGTTATAAAGGCTAGAAAAATTAGGGTTTTTGTGTAATCAAGGCTAGTAAGATTAGGATTTTTGTGTTATAAAGGCTAGAAAAATTAGGGTTTTTGTGTTATAAAGGCTAGAAAAATTAGGGTTTTTGTGTTATAAAGGCTAGAAAAATTAGGGTTTTTGTGTTATAAAGGCTAGAAAGATTAGGATTTTTGTGTTATAAAGACTAGAAAGATTAGGATTTTTGTATTATAAAGGCTAGAAAGATTAGGGTTTTTGTGTTTTAAAGGCTAGGAAGATTAGGATTTTTGTGTTATAAAGGCTAGAAAAATTAGGGTTTTTGTGTTATAAAGGCTAGAAAAATTAGGGTTTTTGTGTTATAAAGGCTAGACAGATTAGGGTTTTTGTGTTATAAAGGCAAGAAAAATTAGGGTTTTTGTGTTATAAAGGCTAGAAAGATTAGGATTTTTGTGTTATAAAGGCTAGAAAAATAAGGGTTTTTGTGTTATAAAGGCTAGAAAAATTAATGTTTTTGTGTTATAAAGGCGAGAAAAATTAGGGTTTTTGTGTTATAAAGGCTAGACAGATTAGGGTTTTTGTGTTATAAAGGCTAGAAAAAATAAGGTTTTTGTGTTATAAAGGCTAGAAAAATTAGGGTTTTTGTGTTATAAAGGCTAGAAAAATTAGGATTTTTGTGTTATAAATGCTAGACAGATTAGGGTTTTTGTGTTATAAAGGCTAGACAGATTAGGATTTTTGCAATATAAAGGCTAGACAAATTAGGATTTTTGTGTTATAAATGCTAGAAAGATTAGGGTTTTTGTGTTATAAAGGCTAGACAGATTAGGATTTTTGCAATATAAAGGCTAGAAAAATTAGAGTTTTTGTGTTATAAAGGGTAGAAAGATTAGGATTTTTGTGTTATAAAGTCTAGACAGATTAGGGTTTTTGTGTTATAAAGTCTAGACAGATTAGGGTTTTTGTGTTATAAAGACTAGAAAGATTAGGATTTTTGTGTTATAAAGACTAGAAAGATTAGGATTTTGTGTTATAAAGACTAGAAAGATTAGGATTTTGTGTTATAAAGACTAGAAAGATTAGGATTTTTGTGTTATAAAGACTAGAAAGATTAGGATTTTTGTGTTATAAAGAATATACAGATTAGGGTTTTTGTGTTTTAAAGACTAGAAAGATTAGGGTTTTTGTGTTATAAAGTCTAGACAGATTAGGATGTTTGTGTTATAAAGACTAGAAAGATTAAGGTTTTTGTGTTTTAAAGGCTAGACAGATTAGGATTTTTGTGTTATAAAGGCTAGACAGATTAGGGTTTTTGTGTTTTAAAGACTAGAAAGATTAGGATTTTTGTGTTATAAAGACTAGAAAGATTAGGATTTTTGTGTTATAAAGACTTGACAGATTAGGATTTTTGTGTTATAAAGGCTAGAAAGATTAGGATTTTTGTGTTATAAAGACTAGAAAGATTAGGGTTTTTGTGTTTTAAAGACTAGAAAGATTAGGGTTTTTGTGTTTTAAAGTCTAGACAGATTAGGATTTTTGTGTTATAAAGGCTAGACAGATTAGGACTTTTGTGTTATAAAGGCTAGACAGATTAGGAATTTTGTGTTATAAAGGCTAGACAGATTATGGTTTTTGTGTTATAAAGGCTAGAAAGATTAGGGTTTTTGTGTTATAAAGTCTAGACAGATTAGGATTTTTGTGCTATAAAGTCTAGACAGATTAGGATTTTTGTGTTATAAAGTCTAGACAGATTACGATTTTTGTGTGATAACGTCTAGACAGATTAAAGTTTTTGTGTTATAAAGGCTAGAAAAATTAGGGTTTTTGTGTTATAAAGGCTAGAAAGATTAGGGTTTTTGTGTTATAAAGGCTAGAAAGATTAGGGTTTTTGTGTTATAAAGGCTAGAAAGATTAAGGTTTTTGTATTATAAAGGCTACACAGATTAGGGTTTTTGTGTTATAAAGTCTAGACAGATTAGGGTTTTTGTGTTATAAAGGCTAGAAAGATTAGGGTTTTTGTGTTATAAAGGCTAGAAAGATTAGGGTTTTTGTGTTATAAAGGCTAGAAAGATTAGGATTTTTGTATTATAAAGGCTAGAAAGATTAGGGTTTTTGTGTTATAAAGGCTAGAAAAATTAGGGTTTTTGTGTTATAAAGCCTAGACAGATTAGGGTTTTTGTGTTATAAAGGCTAGAAAAATTAGGGTTTTTGTGTTATAAAGGCTAGAAAGATTAGGGTTTTTGTGTTATAAAGGCCAGAAAAATTAGGGTTTTTGTGTTATAAAGGCTAGAAAGATTAGGGTTTTTGTGTTATAAAGGCTAGAAAGATTAGGGTTTTTGTGTTATAAAGGCTAGAAAGATTAGGGTTTTTGTGTTATAAAGGCTAGAAAGATTAGGATTTTTGTATTATAAAGGCTAGAAAGATTAGGGTTTTTGTGTTAAAAGGCTGGAAAAATTAGGGTTTTTGTGTTATAAAGGCTAGACAGATTAGGGTTTTTGTGTTATAAAGGCTAGACAGATTAGGGTTTTTGTGTTATAAAGGCTAGAAAGATTAGGGTTTTTGTGTTATAAAGGCTAGAAAGATTAGGGTTTTTGTGTTATAAAGGCTAGAAAGATTAGGATTTTTGTGTTATAAAGGCTAGAAAGATTAGGATTTTTGTGTTATAAAGGCTAGAAAGATTAGGGTTTTTGTGTTATAAAGACTAGAAAAATTAGGATTTTTGTGTTATAAAGGCTAGAAAGAGTAGGATTTTTGTGTTATAAAGGCTAGAAAGAATAGGATTTTTGTGTTATAAAGACTAGAAAGATTAGGGTTTTTGTGTTATAAAGGCTAGAAAGATTAGGGTTTTTGTGTTATAAAGGCTAGAAAGATTAGGGTTTTTGTGTTATAAAGGCTAGAAAGATTAGGGTTTTTGTGTTATAAAGTCTAGACAGATTAGGGTTTTTGTGTTATAAAGGCTAGAAAGATTAGGGTTTTTGTGTTATAAAGGCTAGAAAAATTAGGGTTTTTGTGTTATAAAGGCTAGATAAATTAGGGTTTTTGTGTTATAAAGGCTAGAAAGATTAGGATTTTTGTGTTATAAAGGCTAGAAAAATTAGGGTTTTTGTGTTATAAAGGCTAGAAAAATTAGGGTTTTTGTGTTATAAGGCTAGAAAGATTAGGGTTTTTGTGTTATAAAGGCTAGAAAAATTAGGATTTTTGTGTTATAAACGCTAGACAGATTAGGGTTTTTGTGTTATAAAGGCTAGACAGATTAGGATTTTTGTGTTATAAAGGCTAGAAAAATTAGGGTTTTTGTGTTATAAAGGCTAGAAAAATTAGGGTTTTTGTGCTATATAGGCTAGAAAGATTAGGGTTTTTGTGTTATAAAGGCTAGAAAGATTAGGATTTTTGTGTTATAAAGGCTAGAAAGATTAGGGTTTTTGTGTTATAAAGGCTAGAAAGATTAGGATTTTTGTGTTATAAAGTCTAGACAGATTAGGGTTTTTGTGTTATAAAGACTAGAAAGATTAGGATTTTTTTGTTATAAAGTCTAGACAGATTAGTGTTTCTGTGTTATAAAGACTAGAAAGATTAGGGTTTTTGTGTTATAAAGGCTAGAAAAATTAGGGTTTTTGTGTTATAAAGGCTAGAAAGATTAGGGTTTTTGTGTTATAAAGGCTAGAAAGATTAGGATTTTTGTGTTATAAAGGCTATAAAAATTCGGGTTTTTGTGTTATAAAGGCTAGAAAGATTATGGTTTTTGTGTTATAAAGTCTAGACAGATTAGGAATTTTGTGTTATAAAGTCTAGAAAGATTAGGATTTTTGTGTTATAAAGACTAGAAAGATTAGGATTTTTGTATTATAAAGGCAAGAAAGATTAGGGTTTTTGTGTTTTAAAGGCTAGAAGGATTAGGATTTTTGTGTTATAAAGGCTAGAAAAATTAGGGTTTTTGTGTTATAAAGGCTAGAAAAATTAGGGTTTTTGTGTTATAAAGGCTAGACAAATTAGGATTTTTGTGTTATAAAGACTAGAAAGATTAGGATTTTTGTGTTATAAAGACTAGAAAGATTAGGATTTTTGTATTATAAAGGCTAGAAAGATTAGGGTTTTTGTGTTTTAAAGGCTAGAAAGATTAGGATTTTTGTATTATAAAGGCTAGAAAGATTATGGTTTTTGTGTTTTAAAGGCTAGAAAGATTAGGATTTTTGTGTTATAAAGGCTAGAAAAATTAGGGTTTTTGTGTTATAAAGGCTAGAAAAATTAGGGTTTTTGTGTTATAAAGGCTAGACAGATTAGGGTTTTTGTGTTATAAAGGCTAGAAAAATTAGGGTTTTTGTGTTATCAAGGCTAGTAAGATTAGGATTTTTGTGTTATAAAGGCTAGAAAAATTAGGGTTTTTGTGTTATAAAGGCTAGAAAAATTAGGGTTTTTGTGTTATAAAGGCTAGAAAAATTAGGGTTTTTGTGTTATAAAGGCTAGAAAGATTAGGGTTTTTGTGTTATAAAGGCTAGACAGATTAGGGTTTTTGTGTTATAAAGGCAAGAAAAATTAGGGTTTTTGTGTTATAAAGGCTAGAAAGATTAGGATTTTTGTGTTATAATGGCTAGAAAAATAAGGGTTTTTGTGTTATAAAGGCTAGAAAAATTAGGGTTTTTGTGTTATAAAGGCGAGAAAAATTAGGGTTTTTGTGTTATAAAGGCTAGACAGATTAGGGTTTTTGTGTTATAAAGGCTAGAAAAATTAGGGTTTTTGTGTTATAAAGGCTAGAAAAATTAGGGTTTTTGTGTTATAAAGGCTAGAAAAATTAGGATTTTTGTGTTATAAATGCTAGACAGATTAGGGTTTTTGTGTTATAAAGGCTAGACAGATTAGGATTTTTGCGTTATAAAGGCTAGAAAAATTAGAGTTTTTGTGTTATAAAGGGTAGAAAGATCAGGATTTTTGTGTTATAAAGGCTAGAAAAATTAGGGTTTTTGCGTTATAAAGGCTAGAAAAATTAGGGTTTTTGTGTTATAAAGGCTAGAAAAATTAGGGTTTTTGTGTTATAAAGGCTAGACAGATTAGGGTTTTTGTGTTATAAAGGCTAGAAAGATTAGGGTTTTTGTGTTATAAAGGCTAGAAAGATTAGGGTTTTTGTGTTATAAAGTCTAGACAGATTAGGATTTTTGTGTTATAAAGTCTAGAAAGATTAGGATTTTTGTGTTATAAAGACTAGAAAGATTAGGATTTTTGTATTATAAAGGCAAGAAAGATTAGGGTTTTTGTGTTTTAAAGGCTAGAAGGATTAGGATTTTTGTGTTATAAAGGCTAGAAAAATTAGGGTTTTTGTGTTATAAAGGCTAGAAAAATTAGGGTTTTTGTGTTATAAAGGCTAGACAAATTAGGATTTTTGTGTTATAAAGACTAGAAAGATTAGGATTTTTGTGTTATAAAGACTAGAAAGATTAGGATTTTTGTATTATAAAGGCTAGAAAGATTAGGGTTTTTGTGTTTTAAAGGCTAGAAAGATTAGGATTTTTGTATTATAAAGGCTAGAAAGATTAGGGTTTTTGTGTTTTAAAGGCTAGAAAGATTAGGATTTTTGTGTTTTAAAGGCTAGAAAAATTAGGGTTTTTGTGTTATAAAGGCTAGAAAAATTAGGGTTTTTGTGTTATCAAGGCTGTTAAGATTAGGATTTTTGTGTTATAAAGGCTAGAAAAATTAGGGTTTTTGTGTTATAAAGGCTAGAAAAATTAGGGTTTTTGTGTTATAAAGGCTAGAAAAATTAGGGTTTTTGTGTTATAAAGGCTAGAAAGATTAGGATTTTTGTGTTATAAAGACTAGAAAGATTAGGATTTTTGTATTATAAAGGCTAGAAAGATTAGGGTTTTTGTGTTTTAAAGGCTAGAAAGATTAGGATTTTTGTGTTATAAAGGCTAGAAAAATTAGGGTTTTTGTGTTATAAATTCTAGAAAAATTAGGGTTTTTGTGTTATAAAGGCTAGACAGATTAGGGTTTTTGTGTTATAAAGTCTAGAAAAATTAGGGTTTTTGTGATATAAAGGCTAGAAAGATTAGGATTTTTGTGTTATAAAGGCTAGAAAAATTAGGGTTTTTGTGTTATAAAGGCTAGAAAAATTAGGGTTTTTGTGTTATAAAGGCGAGAAAAATTAGGGTTTTTGTGTTATAAAGGCTAGACAGATTAGGGTTTTTGTGTTATAAAGGCTAGAAAAATTAGGGTTTTTGTGTTATAAAGGCAAGAAAAATTAGGGTTTTTGTGTTATAAAGGCTAGAAAAATTAGGGTTTTTGTGTTATAAAGGCGAGAAAAATTAGGGTTTTTGTGTTATAAAGGCTAGACAGATTAGGGTTTTTGTGTTATAAAGGCTAGAAAAATTAGGGTTTTTGTGTTATAAAGGCTAGAAAAATTAGGGTTTTTGTGTTATAAAGGCTAGAAAAATTAGGATTTTTGTGTTATAAATGCTAGACAGATTAGGGTTTTTGTGTTATAAAGGCTAGACAGATTAGGATTTTTGTGTTATAAAGGCTAGAAAAATTAGTGTTTTTGTGTTATAAAGGGTAGAAAGATTAGGATTTTTGTGTTATAAAGGCTAGAAAAATTAGGGTTTTTGCGTTATAAAGGCTAGAAAAATTACGGTTTTTGTGTTATAAAGGCTAGAAAAATTAGGGTTTTTGTGTTTTAAAGGCTAGACAGATTAGGGTTTTTGTGTTATAAAGGCTAGAAAAATTAGGGTTTTTTTGTTATAAAGGCTAGAGAAATTAGGGTTTTTGTGTTATAAAGGCTAGAAAAATTAGGATTTTTGTGTTATAAAGGCTAGACAGATTAGGGTTTTTGTGTTATAAAGGCTGGACAGATTAGGATTTTTGTGTTATAAAGGCTAGAAAAATTAGGGTTTTTGTGTTATAAAGGCTAGAAAAATTAAGGTTTTTGTGCTATAAAGGCTAGAAAGATTAGGGTTTTTGTGTTATAAAGGCTAGATAGATTAGGATTTTTGTGTTATAAAGGCTTGAAAAATTAGGGTTTTTGTGTTATAAAGGCTAGAAAGATTAGGGTTTTTGTGTTATAAAGGCGAGAAAGATTAGGATTTTTGTGCTATAAAGTCTAGAAAGATTAGGGTTTTTGTGTTATAAAGTCTAGACGGATTAGGGTTTTTGTGTTATAATGGCTAGAAAGATTAGGGTTTTTGTGTTATAAAGTCTAGAAAAAGTAGGGTTTTGTGTTATAAAGGCTAGAAAAATTAGAGTTTTTGTGCTATAAAGGCTAGAAAGATTAGGGTTTTTGTGTTATAAAGGCTAGATAGATTAGGATTTTTGTGTTATAAAGGCTAGAAAAATTAGGGTTTTTGTGCTATAAAGGCTAGAAATATTAAGGTTTTTGTGTTATAAAGGCGAGAAAGATTAGGATTTTTGTGTTATAAAGGCTAGACAGATTAGGATTTTTGTGTTATAAAGGCTAGAAAAATTAGGGTTTTTGTGTTATAAAGGCTAGAAAAATTAGGGTTTTTGTGTTATAAAGACTAGAAAGATTAGGGTTTTTGTGTTATAAAGGCTAGACAGATTAGGATTTTTGTGTTATAAAGGCTAGAAAAATTAGGGTTTTTGTGTTATTAAGGCTAGAAAGATTATGGTTTTTGTGTTATAAAGGCTAGAAAGATTAGGATTTTTGTGTTATAAAGGCTATAAAAATTAGGGTTTTTGTGTTATAAAGGCTAGAAAAATTAGGATTTTTGTGTTATAAAGGCTATAAAAATTAGGGTTTTTGTGTTATAAAGGCTGGAAAAATTAGGGTTTTTGTGTTATAAAGGCTAGAAAGATTAGGGTTTTTGTGTTATAAAGGCTAGAAAGATTTGGATTTTTGTGTTATAAAGGCTAGAAAGATTAGGGTTTTTGTGTTATAAAGGCTAGAAAGATTAGGATTTTTGTGTTATAAAGGCTATACAAATTAGGGTTTTTGTGTTATAAAGGCTAGAAAAATTAGGGTTTTTGTGTTATAAAGGCTAGAAAGATTAGGGTTTTTGTGTTATAAAGGCTAGAAAGATTAGGATTTTTGTGTTATAAAGGCTAGAAAGATTAGGGTTTTTGTGTTATAAAGGCTAGAAAGATTAGGATTTTTGTGCTATAAAGTCTAGACAGATTAGGGTTTTTGTGTTATAAAGGCTAGAAAGATTAGGGTTTTTGTGTTATAAAGGCTAGAAAGATTAGGATTTTTGTGCTATAAAGTCTAGACAGATTAGGGTTTTTGTGTTATAAAGGCTAGAAAGATTAGGATTTTTGTGTTATAAAGGCTAGAAAGATTGGGGTTTTTGTGTTAGAAAGGCTAGAAAGATTAGGGTTTTTGTGTTATAAAGGCTAGAAAGATTAGGGTTTTTGTGTTATAAAGGCTAGAAAGATTAGGATTTTTGTGTTATAAAGGCTAGAAAAATTAGGGTTTTTGTGTTATAAAGGCTAGAAAGATTAGGGTTTTTGTGTTATAAAGGCTAGAAAGATTAGGATTTTTGTGTTATAAAGGCTGGAAAGATTAGGGTTTTTGTGTTATAAAGGCTAGAAAGATTAGGATTTTTGTGTTATAAAGGCTATAAAAATTAGGGTTTTTGTGTTATAAAGGCTAGAAAAATTAGGGTTTTTGTGTTATAAAGGCTAGAAAGATTAGGGTTTTTGTGTTATAAAGGCTAGAAAGATTAGGATTTTTGTGTTATAAAGGCTAGAAAGATTAGGGTTTTTGTGTTATAAAGGCTAGAAAGATTAGGATTTTTGTGTTATAAAGTCTACACAGATTAGGGTTTTTGTGTTATAAAGGCTAGAAAGATTAGGATTTTTGTGTTATAAAGTCTAGACAGGTTAGGGTTTTTGTGTTATAAAGGCTAGAAAGATTAGGATTTTTGTGTTATAAAGTCTAGACAGATTAGGGTTTTTGTTTTATAAAGGCTAGAAAGATTAGGATTTTTGTGTTATAAAGTCTAGAAAGATTAGGGTTTTTGTGTTATAAAGGCTAGAAAGATCAGGGTTTTTGTGTTATAAAGGCTAGAAAGATTAGGATTTTTGTGTTATAAAGGCTAGAAAGATTAGGATTTTTGTGCTATAAAGTCTAGACAGATTAGGGTTTTTGTGTTATAAAGTCTAGAAAGATTAGGATTTTTGTGTTATAAAGTCTAGACAGATTAGGATTTTTGTGCTATATAGTCTAGACAGATTAGGGTTTTTGTGTTATAAAGGCTAGAAAGATTAGTATTTTTGTGCTATAAAGTCTAGACAGATTAGGGTTTTTGTGTTATAAAGGCTAGAAAGATTAGGATTTTTGTGTTATAAAGTCTACACAGATTAGGGTTTTTGTGTTATAAAGGCTAGAAAGATTAGGATTTTTGTGTTATAAAGTCTAGACAGATTAGGGTTTTTGTGTTATAAAGGCTAGAAAGATTAGGATTTTTGTGTTATAAAGTCTAGACAGATTAGGGTTTTTGTGTTATAAAGGCTAGAAAGATTAGGATTTTTGTGCTATAAAGTCTAGACAGATTAGGGTTTTTGTGTTATAAGGTCTAGACAGATTAGGATTTTTGTATTATAAAGGCTAGACAGATTAGGGTTTTTGTGTTATAAAGGCTAGACAGATTAGGATTTTTGTATTATAAAGGCTGGACAGATTAGGTTTTTTGTGTTATAAATGCTAGAAATATTAGGGTTTTTGTGTTATAAAGACTAGAAAGATTAGGATTTTTGTGTTATAAAGACTAGACAGATTAGGGTTTTTGTGTTATAAAGACTAGACAGATTAGGGTTTTTGTGCTATAAAGGCTAGAAAGATTAGGATTTTTGTTTTGAAGGTTTGTTTTGCAACCGGTTTGCTATTAGTTATGAGTTTTTCTGTAGGTACGAGACGGACAGGATTATCGACAGGACAGGATTATCGACATTGGATTCTGGAATAATTTGGGAACCCAACAGCAAATAACCACCTCCATGGATATTAGTGAGGTTTTGACAGGTAGTTTAGCAGAAAACTATAAACAAAAATTACACTGAATTCAACCAGAAAGTTAATGATCAGTTCTGAATCATGAACGTATCCAGCCACCTGCTTCGCGTTTTCTAAACGAGCACTAATGCGATTATATTAATGTGTCATTGGGGTGCAAAATCGATTCTAGGTACATACTTTATACGCATGTGAAAATAGAGACACAAAATGATTTGATATTATTAATGTATTATCACATACAATCGATGTATGTCATGTAAAAATAACAAAAAGTAATGAATATATATTATAAAGATAACTTTTAAGTTCATCAGCTCTAACATGCATCACGTTATATGGCAGGCAACATTATAATAAAGTAACCAGCGAAGTCTAATGACTGATGAAATATCTAATTCCTGATATTCTTGAAAAAGTATATTTTCGGTTCTGGAAATATGGCTACTGTTGCTATTACTGGTACAATGATACGCCAAATGGAACTATTCCTTTGGAATGACGTGTGGCATGAAGAATAAAGAATGAAGAATAAACCGCTCTGATTGGTAAATGCAGGAATTTGCATTTGTGCACAATGTTTGATTCAACTGGAGCTGGTTGGGGGTGTTTGATATAGTTTGAAAAACGCAGGTCAGACAGAACACTTTTTTGGTTGTTGCCGGCTTTGCGGATTATCTTGAGAAAGTTTGGATTTTGTAGTGCCAGTGATGTTTATTGCCAGTTTGTCTTGAATAGCGCTTTCTGTTATAGCTCGTTCCAGACAGCATCTCGTTTTTTATTCTCTCTGTAGCTCAGTATATCTTGTGCTAAGCGTCATTAAATCTAGCTGGAAATACCAATTCGTTTCGTACGAATTATCTAAAACTAATCAGATACTTTTTGTTACATTCAGTGATGCTGACCTAAAAGGGTAATAAGCTAGATATAGGATAAAATTCGCCCTGCTGCGATTAGTTTCTAGGAGAATACTAAGTAAATCAACTTCATGTGTGTGCGTATGTCTGTCTCAAATCTTTTGTGTTATCAGAGGTGGAGAGATCGTAAGTTGCTGTATGAGTGAATTTATTTTTGTGTTATATATATATATATATATATATATATATATATATATATATATATATATATATATATATAAACTGCTCCGGCGGCCTAGTGGTTAGAGCGTTCGCAATACCCGGCCGAGTCATACCAAAGACTAAATCTTATTTTCGACTGAACTTATATCCAATTTAAACAAACTGCTTTTCCTTTTTCATATGGTACATACTTTGCAAAGAATATAATCTGACGAAAAACATTAGTTACCTTTATTGGTTTATCTCAGTGAAATACGCCTTTTATTAAAAATACGGGACTCATTAATGTACTTTCAATTGAAGCGTTAATTGGCAGTAGTTCTGTTTATTTTAATCTTGGACAATATAAAGAAATTTATCAGCTCACGAAATAGTCAATGTCTTACATGAATCATTTGCATACATAAGGATAGGCGGACATAATAGCAGATTATTTGACAACCTCTAAAAATAATTACTGCATATTTCTGATAGACCAAGTGAACTCTTTCTTTAAGGTTTTCGGCAGTATGGTTATCAATGTATTTGTTTCCACTGAAATTAAGTAAATCATTAAAGCAATTCTGTCTGATCTAAAGAAGAGTTTGGGAGGTTTGGGAGGGTAAGATAATATGCAAAATAATACTAATTTGGAACGTTGCCTTAAGTCTTTATGATCATTGATACAAATACCGTTGAGCATATAAAATTCAAACATAACAGTTACTTTGACATGTTCTAGAACAATAAACTGGCATGTGTCTATAGGTATACTTTACTAAACTGACTGGAGTCCCGAGTGGCCGAGTAGTCTAAAGCGCTCTCAGTTACGGATCACTACCATTTCACCTCTGTTGGCGTGGGTTCGAGTTCCAGATTCGGCTAATGTAGTTATATGAGAAAGCTTGCCAGTAGCTTCTCGTGGGTCGGTGGTTCTTTCCGGGTTTTTTCCGGATTCTTCCTCCACCAATAATACTGGCCGCCATGTATAGCCTATCGTGTGCTGAAAAATGGCGTTAAACCTACAAAACTAAACTGACTTACATTTCGGATATTATTATTTTATTTTTTATTCCATTAATATGTCATTAAGATCGCTGTCACAATCCATCCAAGCTGTATCAATACAGACCTGTTTTCTTGCAAACAGCAGTTTTTACTATATGGTTAGTTTTCATTAGTTTTAAAATAATAATAATAATAATAATAATAATAATAATAATAATAATAATCGCCGATATATCAATACAATACTTAGATCCACATCAGAATGTCGAGTCATGAATTTTCATAAAAAAATAACTTGGCATGAAAATATATTTAGTCATCAGCGGTACAAACCAGTATCTAACTTCTAGAATAAACCGATCTCCCATCCTTATATTCACCTATGTCAATGTCTCATCCTTTTCGTACAATAATCGTGCAGTAAGCTGAATTGTAATTTACAGCTTTGAAGTTAATTTCCATTTTCGTATGTATTTTAAGTGTAATTTTAATATTGTCAAATATTTCTGAGTAAACATACAACGAATTATTTTATTAACGTTTAAGTATGTGTAAATAGGTAACTTATTCTGCTATAGTGTTGTTTGTGCTGATGTGTCACAGGCCACGTGTCATATGCTCTACATTTAATCAAACATTGTCAGAGGTGAATGTAGAAAAAACAAATTAACCATGGGAGGTAGTGGTCATACACATTTGTTCATGCACAAATGGATTGTTAAGAGAAATTCCATTAAACATTGATGCTAGCTTTTGATTGCCGTCGCTATATCTGTAGCCGTAGCAATCATTTATATGTTATTTTGGGTCATTGTATTACGGCAAAGAGACTAGCATGACTATCACAAGGACTCTGTATGGAACTAACAAAACATAACACTATTTTATGGTTTACAAGAGATCACTTATATAAATCTAACTATTCATTATATTTCCTTTCTATGATTCTCTTATCAGATTTTTTTCTCCATATACAAAATATCAACTTAATATATAATTGTCATATCAACTGTATGACCTCTAGCATATATGGACAACTCTTTGTCATGAAAGTAATATCTGGCGCAGCCATACAATAAACACATACAGATCACTTAAATATGGACAATTATCAGTAATGAATCATGATTTTTTTAACCATCTAATATTGTTGTAAACTGGTTCATTTATCTATCATATTTGTTTGATGTTCAGTCAGAGAAACGAAGAATTATTTCGTCTTTATATAACATAATTTATCATTGCTTTAACGATGACAAATAATTGAAACACTGTCCATATCAAAACAAATACTAACTGCACAATCATTGTGCTGTATGTGTCTGAATTCCGTTGATTAACGTAGTAAACAGGCTGGTTAAATTGTCAAAATTATGTTATCATCAAAAAGATCAGTAGAAGGACAATGACGACAGTCATGCAGACTACCTGTAAAATATTATTTTCGTCTAAATGCTCAATTTCCCAGTTGCTAAACACTTTGAATGATAGTTAAGTACCTTGATCTGTTAAACTGAAAAGATAGGAAGATAATGACATGACGACAAAATATAGGTCAATAACAAAAACTGATCATCTGCATTTTATTCGGTGGCAAGGTTGTATCTTACCAGTAAAACGTTAATCTCTTTCGTAATTATTCTTTCATATATATACCAATCGACATCTAATGTACCACAACGACAAATCGTTCTAAAGATGCTTGTTTAGCGGAATCCGACAAAACTGGCTTGAATATGAGACGTTATATGTGCTAGTTCATTACAGGAGACATCGAGTATTAGTAATAATAGACAAGCAGAAATAACATTAGTTATCGAGTGTTGTTAAGAATAGACAAGTATAAATAACAGTAGTGATCGAGTATTAGTAATACTAGATAAGTAGAAATAACAGTAGTCATCGAGTGTTGGCAATAATAGACAAGAAGAAATAACAGTAGTCATCGAATATTGCTAATAATAGACAAGTAGAAATAACAGTAGTCATCGAGTATTGGTAATAATAGACAAGTATAAATAACAGTAGTCATCGAGTATTGGCAATAATAGTAGAAATAAAATAACAGTAGTCATCGAGTATTAGTAATACTAGATAAGTAGAGATAACAGTAGTCATCGAGTGTTGGCAATAATATTCAAGTAGAAATAACAGATGTCATCGAGTGTTGGCAATAATAGACAAGTAGAAATAACAGTAGTCATCGAGTGTTGGCAATAATATTCAAGTAGAAATAACAGTAGTCGTCGAGTGTCGGCAATAATATTCAAGTAGAAATAACAGTAATCATCGAGTGTTGGCAATAATAGACAAGTATAAATAACAGTAGTCATCGAGTGTTGGCAATAATAGACAAGTATAAATAACAGTAGTCATCGAGTGTTGGCAATAATAGACAAGTAGAAATAACAGATGTCATCGAGTGTTGGCAATAATACTCAAGTCGAAATAACAGTAGTCATCGAATGTTGGCAATAATATTCAAGTAGAATTAACAGTAGTCATTGAGTGTTGGCAATAATATTCAAGTAGAAATAACAGTAATCATCGAGTGTTGGTAATAATAGACAAGTAGAAATAAGAGTAGTCATCGAGAGTTGGCAATAATAGACAAGTAGAAATAACAGTAGTCATCGAGTATTGGCAAAAATAGACACGTAGAAATAACAGTAGTCATAGAGTGTTCGTAATAGCAGACAAGTAGAAATAACGGATGCCGTTTGAAATACAATAGCAAGTAGCAGTTATATTTTATATGAGTAGTTATCAATTAGTGCAATATGTATCCAACTTACATATATATAATGCCATACTAAATTCTCTGATCTTAAACATAATTTAGCTACCACTTATTTCCTGACCTTACATGCTTTAAAATCATTAGCTAGGAGTTAATTTTAAATAGTTTCGTATTTACATTAGAGTCTTCCAATATTAAGCAGTGTATGTTTCTGTTTAGACATGATGTTTGACCCAATTTGTCATCTTGTATACCTTTGAGGTAGTTTCAACTTTAAAAACAGTCTATGTCTAATGGCATACATTTTCCCAACTTATGATTCCCATTCCTTTATAAGCCCCTTCCATCAATTCCCAATCGTCATGCTCACCAAAAATTTAATTACACAAAACTTGATATATCGCGGTAATGAATGAACAACCCCGAAACTACGTTGAATTTATATAAGTAAGGTAAAATATGCAGAAATCATTAACATCAATTATCGCCAATTCTAAACATATTGTTACACGCACAGGGGTATTCACTTGACCGAGCGGTGTAAAAACCCTGGCGCGAGTCACGCTGGAAGTTTTCCCCAAATTTCCAAAGACTTCCATACAACTTGAGTTGTAAAATGGAAAGAAAGACGTGTCTGCTATAACTAATAATCTTTGCTCTAATCAATTGGCGACCCAGAGGAGACAACTTGCCCAAACGTCCATTAACTGCACCTTTGCATGGTTTTTATTCATTATCATCCGTTTTCCGTACCGATAACTTGTCATGCCATAAAAATTACACCAGTATTCCCTTACTAACTGGGAAATATTTAACTGCGCGACCCTAGGCCAGTCAATCCACAGAATTTCCGGCGTATCACGCTCATATACATACGCCCATTTTCCACTATGGCCACATAAACGGTACCTACCAAGTTCCAACTTATTGATTCCATTCTATAATTTACTGATTTCCAACCATAAATGCTGCCTTTTCAATCACAATACTTGTATACACCGCTGACTTTTAATATGGACGGACTATGTTACTGAAAGGGACAGTCATTCGGCTTGTGCCTAAAATCACTACTAACGAACCAAGCATGGTTCAAATTCACTAACACTCCTCTCTGTGATGTTTGCTCCTACTAACTGGCTAACTATTTCGGGCTAGTACGTCCAAATTTATTACAATATCATCATCATCATCATCATCATCATCATCATCATCATCATCATCGTCGTCGTCGTCGTCATCGTCATCGTCATCAGTCTCTTGACCTAGTGTGGTCATTGAGGCACTGTGATGCTGAACATCTGACCAGTTCCCTCCACTTGTCTCGATCATGTGCCAATGACTGTCTCTGCAAAACTTTTCCTGGTCTATTCTGTGATGTTGTCACTCCACTTTTTTCTCTGTATATATTTATAGGAAGATGTATAATCATGTCGCGACCAGTCACTGCTGTTGCCACTATTTGGCATGCATAAGATGTGTGACGAACGATGTGATAAACGAGGATAATATTGTTCGACCTCGCCTATCGGATTCACCTATCTTTTTCTTACATCTAATTGACAAAATTCATTAGGCTGTGAACGTTTCGTCTTGCATTGTACAATTACAACTTAAACATACAAATATTAACTGAAGTTTTAAAGACCCCATTATTTACATAATAATGTAGTGATATATTGTTAATAAGCGTATCATTAACTGTTTAATTTACTCTGGAATGTGATACAATTGGCTTATTTTTCAAGTTTAAAGCCAAATTTGAAATAATATTTAAACTTGTTGATATTGCCTTTATTCATAAATAGAACCTTCCATGCGGATCTTTCATTGTACAAAATAGTAAAGTATATACAAATCCAGGTGCCGTCATAGATTGTGTTCTACCAGAAACTTGGGTTCTGTTTTCTGGATTAGTATGTTGTTTTCTCCTTTACAATAGCACATACATCATTTTTTACATTCTTTACTAATGTCATAATCCATCTTCCATTTCTTTCTTTTAACCTCTGTCTCTTGGATCCTAATTGATCGTTCAAACTTTCTTTAATTCTCTTTTGATTCTCAAATAAGCTGTTGATTTTATTTTCTCATGACATATTGAGATCGGCGGATAGTAGATTTTATTGGCTTGATAATATTGTACAACTCTAGTAGTTCTAAGTTCACGTTTGACTTTCTTCTGTAAGTGTAATTGTAGGCAACGACTTTGCTGTTTCTTGTTTGTTGAGCTCATTTAAATCATTAAAATATTTGCCAGCATCTTGTTTATGGAGTGACGAAACGTAAGTAATTGAAGATTCCTAGGTTTCTTCAAAGAAACTCATATTTGCTTAACGTTTTGTCACTAAAGGTCACTCATAAGTTCTTAAGTCACAAGCTAAAGTCATAAAAAGTTACCACTGTCCTAACATCTTATCGCCATGAAAGCTTTTTCACCCCAATCAGCTACTGTAAAAATTGCGTAGTGGAATATACATGAGATTCAAAAATAGAATAAATAAAATTAATTTATCAAAACCGAAAGGACACAATAATTACTCGACACACTAGAAATGTCCAATAAACTACGTAACAGAAGATGAGATAATACATTACAAAGTTGTACAATCACCAAACTAAGCAATAATTAAAAATAAAACCGTGAATCTGGTTCTTAGTTTAAATTGTTTCAGTAAATGGTTAATAGCTGTGCGTGCTAATCATTCATAGCAGGCCATTAATAGATTGCCACAAACCTCGATATATATAATGGTGTAATGGTCAATATAAGACGACAACCATATTGTCTACATTTGTTACAGCGATATGGCGTCAAGCTATGACTTTACTTCGACATTATGCATTATGTATTGCATGAGAAACACGTTGTTACATAAGTATCACATAGTTTAATGCATCATCATTGCTATTTACACATGCTGTGGTGATGATTTGAACAAAAGAATTACTGCCTTCCCAACTTTGTTATAGTTATTATATCTTTTCTTGCAGTATAATGCAAGAATGGGAAAGAATGTTAGGATTGATTCTTACCTTGCAGCTTTTGATGGATCTTTGGAAAATTTGATGCATAATGTCGTCTTTATCAACATATTCATTAGTATTATTACTATTTTGTGATTGAGATGGAAATAGTGTATGACGCTATTGTGTGAGAACACTAGTAGTTTTACAGATGGAAATAGTGTATGACGCTATTGTGTGAGAACACTAGTAGTCTTACAGGTGGAAATAGTGTATGACGCTATTGTGTGAGAACACTAGTAGTCTTACAGGTGGAAATAGTGTATGACGCTATTGTGTGAGAACACTAGTAGTCTTACAGGTGGAAATAGTGTATGACGCTATTGTGTGAGAACACTAGTAGTCTTACAGGTGGAAATAGTGTATGACGCTATTGTGTGAGAACACTAGAAGTCTTACAGGTTTCAATGGATCGCCATTAAAGTTAGTACAGGTTAATGCTATTATGAATAGATGCGCTTATCAATAAATCACTTTTCGATAGTGCGTTAGAACGTTTTGCCCAACACCTGAGTTTACTTTAATGCAAATATCGTGCATGTGGCATGTTTTGCAGTTATGTAAAAATCGCTGTGTTAAATAATTGGTCTATGATGTTTGACATATTGGTTATAATTGTTCTACTATGAACTGTGTAAAAGGTTTTGCTCTGTCTAGTTTCAGCTGTCTGCAGCGCACTATACTATTGTGAATACAGCTGCTCTGGAATAAAAATCAATAACAAAGTAGAATACAATAAAACTGCCTATTCCACTCCAAAGACGTTTGGCAGATTGTAATTTGAAGAAAATATCATAGAAAATTAGAAAAGAATACAAGAGTCGAAACATTTAAGATATCTGAATAATTGTTGTACTGTGGCATCGACCAATTCAAAATGCAACACTTTTGAAGGGTGTGATATATTTACAATGTAAGGCTCAATTTGCAGGAGATAATGCAATTATTATGCCAATGAAAAGGAGACAAAGCGATACTTGTATTACTATCATGCTGACTTCATTATGAATGATATATAAGTAGATGAATTGAATATAAGAATTAAACTGAATTAAATTTAAGTAGTAATTTAATAGCAGCCGTTCGTCCCAGCGATTCTGTTATCGTTAAAAATGCTAAACTATGTCCCAATTGAAGAAAAAATCAGGCACTTTCATTTTTGGTTTACAAATATATAGAATTTTGAATACAATCTATAATAAAATATTGATATTGTTCATCACTTTCATTAGAAATATATGTTTTCCGATACAGTGTTGTTTTGCATGCTGTCGCGTTTCTAATTGAACGTTTATTATATGCGTATGTTTACAGTAAGGTGTGTGATGTAGAAATCCTAAGCAAACACTTAAACTACAATCATATATTAGAGAACTAGACTTTGCAGCGCAATGTTAAAAGATTTAAGGATGGGCATATATAACGTTGAAAGTTGTCGAAATGATTTGTAAGAAGCCCAACTCAATATTGTTTGCAGTTTCCAATTAAATAAGTACGCCTTTCAAAATATGCAAAGTGAAAGTGTACCAAATAATTCTTTTTCTGCTTCATTATTAGCGAGTGAAACGAAAAGTTTATTTAGATCAAAGAGATCGGAATTTATTTAAACGGAATGGTCTTAAATTAATGTCACAAATCTTGGAAAATCATGTAAATACACGTAATGACACATAACATAAACTTGGACGTTTATATGGCTAAAAATAATATATTATTTTTGAGCATCACGCTTCTCAAGGTGGATAGTTGAATCCGTTGAATGGATATCAGAATTGATTCGTCCAGGCTAAATAATGTTAGTATCCATCAGAGGAAATTCAATGTTACCAAGCTTTACTTCGCCCTGGTGCTCATTGTATTTTAATGGCACGTCTGTATGATCGTATACGGGATATATCGCGATAAAATTGTCCATTCAAAACGCTGTCATCCTTTTCGACGCTTCACATAGCTCGAGCAGAATACACGCTGGCGTTGGTACCTAACTCTCGAAGTGCTAAACGGTTTTTTTCAGAGAAATATGTTCAACTTCCGCGCTATATCAAGAGTTCATCTTATACCTGCCTAGGAGTACTGTTCTAGCGTCACGACGATTGCTACAGAATCTTTGCCGATTTCATCATTAATGACCTCGGTGTGCACACTGTGAATGACATGTTGAACAGGTACTTTAGAGTGTCTTTGCCTGCCTCGTATTCGACTGGAATACATGCTAGATAATCTTGTAAATCATGCGAACGTATTTCGTTAGGTTCATGGCTCATGTGGGAAATCTAAAGAGTAGGTACCAGGTCTTAAAATTGGAATGGAAAGCCTCTAAATTAATACAGAACTTCATAAATTAAAAGTAAGGAGTTACTACAAGTAATTCTCTACTCCTTGTAATATATAGGATTCGCTCATCTTCTCAGTCATTTAATGTTTAACGGTGCAAATCTTTGGAACTGTTCGCATTAAGGACGTGAATTGAGTACCTATTGAATTACGGTTTGATAAATGGGATCAAAGCAAAATGTGAACGACTCCGATCTGATGACACATTTCTTTAAAACCACGTTTGAAATGTGCAACGCTTCCAAATCTCTTTCGCTTCTAACTCCATAGTGAGTTCAATCAATATATGGCACAAAATAAGACTTCCAATGTTCCCATTTATGTGTTTTCCCCGTTTTGTTACATAAAATATTGGATATTGGAGCGTTTGGACATTAGCTAGAGTGTTTCTGTAAATGTATCCCAGTTTTATTAACTCCTTGACCACAAACTCTTTCAATATGATTTCACAAGTCTACCAGTATAAATATTGAGAAAATATAATCAATGACTTGACCAATATTTAGGAACATTGCAAAATTGACTGGCAGACTATTCAAATTTTTACTATTTCTTGTCTTCAATTGACGACTCAAAATGTGTTCAGGCGTGTGTTCTTGACATATAACTGATATTTTTCAATGCATTATCCAAGTGACCTTTGCAGAATGTGTTCAACGTTCTGCCACGATTTAGGTACGTACACAAAACAAATATTTAGTAATCGGATAGTACAATACTATAATAACGATGTGAAAAAAATCATAATGCGTGATTGCACGCAAATTTATGCCAAAGCCGCTACAAATATTGTAACCTTAACTTGCAGAATCTCTATTTATTTATAGTGTAAACTGAGAATCATGCTGTTTGCAAGTTTGCTAAAAGCCCTTTATAATAATCCACTTTTTATTGGTGTATCCACTTTCCGCTTAGAGATACCGGTAAACGTGTTGTTGCATTGTACATTGTGGTATATTTCGGAACTAAAGTACATATAACTATTTTAAAATCGAATCCAGACAAATTTATATAACATTAAATATCGCTTGAATGTTTAAAAATAATGTTTATATATATCTATATATATATTAGGGCATAACCGACTTTTGATCCGGAAATCGGATTCCACCGGATAGTATGAACTTCCGATTAATCGGAGTCGGACAAGGCAGGAATGACCGATTCGGATAATAAAAATAATAAAGTTGAATTTCTATAGCACCGTGTCTAACACTGCGGGTCATTCGATAGTGCGTTAATAAAGTGAAATAAGAAGTCAGAAAAGTTCAATATGGTCAACACAATCACGCTGTGAGACAATCTATTTGAACGGACGGGTGAAAACCGGAAATGAAGCACTAAGTAACATGCTAGACGCTGCAAAACCAGATACCAGAAACCCGGAAACGGAAAATTAAATTTTTTAGAAAAAAAAATACGGATTTAGCATTTCCGATTATTTGAATCTTATCCGGAATCGGAAAAAAATCATGCCCGAAATCCGGAATCGGAAATCGGTAGAAAAATGCTAATCGGTTATGCCCTAATATATATATATATATATATATATATATATATATATATATATATATATATATATATATATATATATATATATATATATATATATATATATATTGTTACGTGCTTAGACTCGAATAGGCAACAACACAGAAAGAGTGAAAACTAACAAGCTTGTATAAATTGAACAATGAATTTATTAAGTACAATTATTTTAATAAAGTAAATAAACTTACAGTTTTAGATAATCAAATCCAACATTAATCCAATATATAATTCACAAAAATAATCCACTAATGGAATTGTAAGAGTCCTGATAAATAAATGTTCTAATAGTTCCAGGTTCGAATTTTGACGATGTAATCCAAAATGGCTGACAATGTCACGTGATGCAGTTCCTGTTTTATTATCATCCAAATGAAAATCATAAAGACATGTCCTTTTCCAGATAATTCTTCTTTCTTCAATGAATTGACTCAATGTCGAGAACAAGATAATTAAAATTAAACTCAAGCATGAATACACAACTTAATAATAATAAAGCCCAAACATCTACTGAACTGTTCTATCCCAAACAACAGTTCTTATACTTGTTTTCTTAAGTAAACAAGTGACCGCGTGATTTTCTAGAAATAGAAGTTCATTGAAGGTCACAGAAAGAATCTGCCTTCACTAAATCACGTACGCTAGATATTTCCTAACTAAAAATAAAAAGTTGTCCTTGAAATTAACCAATAGTTTTAAAGACCTGTTTATCAATCTGAAGCAAGGTCAGATAATGAGGTAAACAAGCCAAGGTCAGCCTGTTTACAACTAGTGTCTATGTCAGCCTGAATTTTCTAGAAAAAATCTCCAAATTAATGAATATTAAACCCTAAATGACAAATTTGGATTTAACAATTAAAAATAAATAAATTAAATCATATAGCCGTAACAATATATATATATATATATATATACATATATATATATATATATATATATATATATATATATATATATATATATATATATATATATATATATATATATATATATATATATATATATATATATATATATATATATATATATATAAATATATAAATATATAATAGGATATATTTAAGAATCTGAAAAATTCTACTTGGAGATTAGTGCCGAGAAGATAAAGTTGATGACAAATAGTGGCAAAAAAATCTTAACCAGGATTAGAGTTAGAGGACAGGAACTGGAAAAAGTGGGCCAGTTATAATATCTTGGTTCCATAATCACTGAAGAGGGATCAAGAGCAGACATTTTGTCACGAACAGAACAAACAATGGCAGCGATATCAAAGCTAAGACCCATTTGGAGAGACAAGAATATCTGTCTGAAAACTAAAATCAGACTATTGAGAGCACTAGTCATCTCAGTGTTTCTGCATTCATGTGAGGCCTGGACCCTGATAGCAGAATTACAACGAAGAATGCAGTATTGAGTATTTATGGAGACTTATGACTAAACTGTGCACATTTGTTGTTATTAATATAGGGTTTAACGCCATTTTTCAGCACGATATGTTTGTTATACATGACGGCTAGTATAAATTGTTGAGGAAAAAAGTTTTAAGTTTGTTACTAATATATAGACGTGGTTTCGATCTCCGGGAACTTATTAATAGGTCAGTCGCAAACATGTTATAAAAGAGTACCCGTCCGTTCACTTAGACCATTTTCGGTAAACGGTTATATTGAGCTGAATTTACTATTGTGAGTAGCCGTGTAGATAAACGGCTCTTCGTAAATACCTTATCTACCCATATATAATCACATGTTATTGTTAATAGTGTAGAGCCAGACCTACTGTTCCATAGTTCGTGGGAAGATCAGTTTCGACTCATTCAAAGTCGGGCAAGCGTTAAACGCGAACACGTCAGTTTAGTCAGAGGTAAGGAAAACGATACATCTATTAAATATTGGTTCCAAAACGATTTAATATACATATTAATTTTACGCACGCAAGCACGCAAATACATACATACATACATAAATACATACATACATACATACATACATACATACATACATACATACATACATACATACATACATACATACATACATACATACATGATTTAACGTCATGTTTCAGCACACGATAGGCTAGACATGGCGGCCAGTATAAATGGTGAAGGAAGAACCCGGGAAAACCCCCTGAAAGAACCACCGACCCACGATAAGCTACTGGCAAGCTTTCACACATACCCAGATTGGCGGAATTCGAGACTAGAACCCACGCAGACATAGGTGAGATGACAGTGATCCGTAACGGAGAGCGCTTTAGACCACTCGGCCACTCGGGGCCCCACATGCATGTATATGTGAACACATAAATATGATTGTGTGTATTTATGCATGCGTTGTTTCAATTTTCTTTTTCATCATGGACACCAGAGATATTAACTGTGGGTAAATATTTGGCACTGTCGGTGAAAAAAGAGGAAATATAGTATAATAATAATAATAATAATAATAATAATAATAATAATAATAATAATAATAATAATAATAATATTAATAATAATAATAATGATGATGAAGATAATAATAATAATAATAATATAATAATAATAATAATAATAATAATAATAATAATAATAATAATAATAATAATCCAATATTAAACTAGTACGTACACAAAAACCTCCGCAAACGAGTAACTTTGTTTAAGTGCTTTTACACTGCTTAGCAAAAATGAAAGAAAGAAAAACACTCCCTTAAATCTAAGGAATTTGAGGCGGATTCTTTATTTGTTAATTATGATGAAATGAGGTCTATTTTTTCAGGAAATTTACATTCGCTAATTAACATGAACAAAAAATGAAAACATTATTTTTATTTTCATAAAATCTAATTACCCTCTTAATATGAAATGTATTGTTTGATTTCAACGTTGATCATTTACGTGAATATGGAGAAATATTCTAATAACTGACAGAAACAATGTACTTTATAAATGCCAGTTAAAAACCAAGAAAATAAATATAGACGTGGAGATAAAAGTTGGGAATTTTGTTATAAAGCTGGTAACCTTTTTATGTTTGTACTACACGCACTAGCAGTGCTTCTGTGAAATAAACAGCACCAGCACGAAGTGAAAATTTGTTGCAAAGGTAATCTGCCATCCGCTGTATTTTTGAAAAACATCTTCAATATAAAGTACAAACTGTCTTATGTCTCATTTATATTTTCTAATCAGGAATTACTGCAAAACAAATAAATTGCTTTCATACATGCATTATTGCATTACGCCATGTAGTCATGGAAACATCCATATTAGTTGGCTATTTTAGGTATAGTGCATATTGGTGTATTGTCTTAGTACATTGCCGTCAGCCAAATCAATTGTCCCAAATGTTTGAACATGAGACAGTAAGAAATTATAACAGAAATAATAAAGTAAAAATTAAATAAAAAATGAACAAAGCATTCACTAAAATGTACAGTAATTTCCTTAGAAAACCAGGAGAAAGTTAAAGTATTGTATGTAGATATGGGCTTTTAAGACCATACAACACTTTCTATCAAAATTCATAGACTTAATGTATCTCGTAAGACCATTTTGTATTTTATGCTCTTTTGAAGGACATGGTCTATTGCATGATACTAAAACCACCTGGTCGAAATTACAAAAATGGCTGGGTGGACCCCCGCCCCCATCCACAACAAAATATGTACACATATTGACCAACCTAAAAATCTACTGGTAATTTCGTAGAAGCAGAAATACCGCGCAATCTAGTTATATGAAACGGCAATGAACATAGTTTTGTTTGTTTGTTTGATTAGGATTTTTTTTTTACGTCGCTTTAACAATTTTTCAGTCATATCGCCCCACCCATTGGTTAAAGTGTCCGCCGCGGAACCGGGAGGTCGTCTGTTCGATCAACAGGCGAGTCATACCAAAGACTTGTAAAAATGGTGCTAACAGCTGCCTCGCTTGGCGCTCAGCATTAAGATGTTAGTTTTAGGACAGCTGGGCCTGGTGTCAGGATAATGTGAGTGGGTGGGACATCATGCTACATGTCTGCGGCATGATGTCCCAGTGTTAGACATCACTATAAATTGTCTCACTGCAGACATCGTAGCGATATGACTGAAAATGTTTTAAAGCTACGTTAAAAATCCTAATCACTCACTTACTCACTCGGCACCTTGAATGTAGGGCGGACTTATGCTAAAACGTTGTAGTCTATTTCAGGTATGCTTATTAACGCAGATGACAGCTACAGGATAACCGTTACAATTTTTTTGTGACTGATTTTTTTCTGAAATAAACTGAGTGAGTAGTCATAAAAAGATATGTGTGATTATACCGAACGGAGAATTATTAGTTTTCATACAAATGATTCTTTTCAAATAACGTTATTGAATAATTTTTATTTAGAAAAGTACCTGTATTTGGATATCCTCAGTTGATAACTTCTTTTGAATGAAACTTAGGCAGACAAATTGATCTACTCTAACAAAGTATGAGCATTACAATCTGTCATTTCGATCAAATCTTTATGTGACAAGTGAATAAAAAGCGCGTGATTAATTATGTGCTCGTATTCTCTGTGTATGCACAACCCTTCTATCATTCTTAAACCACGTGCATGCATTTAATAACGTACAAGTAATTCCGAAATTAAAGAGACATAGACAAGAAGTTGCAATGCTATTAATTTTAGAGCTTTATTCTGACATGAAAAAGGTTCTAAGTACCTTTAAGTGGTCTTGATTGCTGTATTACATTGATTGGTGTATTACATAGATTGGTGTATTACATTGATTGGTGTATTGATTGGTGTATTACATTGATTGGTGTATTACATTGATTGGTGTATTACATTGATTGGTGTATTGATTGGTGTATTACATTTCGAAGCAGCTTGTTTTGTCAAAAATTGCATCTACTTGTTATATTTTGCGATTAGTTTTTATTATGCCTACAGCGTCGGATTAGTGTATAATATCATCTATGGCGTTATATGGGGCTGTAAAAAGATCTATAATGAAAAAGATAAGCACTCAATTCATAAAGGGCCACTTGACTCTTATAGTGGGTAAAGTCAACAGTGGCACACATAACTTAAAGTGGACGCTTTGCTCACTGCGTACATATCACTTCTGACATAGGAGAGACATTTTCTGTACTTTCGGGTCTCAACTAAGAAGAGTTTCATCTCGTAGCCATACAATGGTTTGAAACATAATTACACACTAAAATAAGACATTGAAATGCGGATAATTGAGTGTGTGTGGTGTGTGATTTAGGATTTTAAAAAAATCGCAGCGTTAGTTCAGTTACTAGTATATCGCTACAATGTCTGCAGTGAGGCATTTTAAAGTGATGTCTTGTAATGGGGCATCATGTCGTAGACATGTAACATGATGCCCCACCAATCTACATTATTCTGACACCAGGATGACCAGTCCTAACAATAACCTCTTAATGCTGAGCGCCAAGCGAGGCAGCTTTTGTACCATTTTTATAAGTTTTTTTTTATATGACTAAGTGAACCCGCGACCTGCTGCATATGAGATGAATGCTCTAACCACTACGCCACCGAATCATAGTGGATGATTAGACTTGTTCGATTAATTAGCAGTTTGTAATAAGACAAAATGATGCGCTAAAGTGCACAGACGATGAGATCCAGAGGAGAAAATAAATGATGTCGCCGTACTGGACAATTTACAAACACGTATTTCTTATAGGAAACATATGCTAAAATTACCTCTCTCATCTAAATATCAAGATTCAAATGAGAGCTTGTAAATTCCCGGGCTGATTTATTTGTTCGAAATGCATGGGTATGAAAATATAAATTTGCATACACATTTTCTGGCCCCCTTTTCTATATGAACAAATCAAAATTCGTTCGAAATTTAAATTGCCAATTCCTGTTATATTTTCGAAATGCTAGAGTAAATGCTAGAGTACGTTTTAAATAAAATTACCAACTATGAAATGTGAAAAAAGAACAAGAAAGCATTGATACATGCAAAGTAACTTAAGATGTTACAGATGTAAATGTCCATATTAACGTCTCAGTTTGTAGTAACGAGTATGCTATTAGTTGCGTCATTTTAGTGTGTCCTCAGCCATTGCTACTAAAATATTAGAGACAATACTGTTATCAAGTACATTCCTATCACTTCATAACGACTTTATCGTTACATAAAGGCTGAATAAAAATATTTCACTTTAGGTTTATCATAGATAATCTCAGTGTCTCATCAGAACCCTAGACAAGATAAGAAAATAAAAATGAAATGTAGTCACAACAGAAATAAACACCAACAATGATAGAAAATAAACAACCAAAGGGACATTCAATAAATAAAAGAACGAAGAAGTTGCCATTAAGTCTTACTATCATACGATACTATCAGTCCGATATGTCAATTAAATTATCCATTTTGTAAGAAATATTTATTTAGGTGCAACCAATGAAAAGAGTGTTGTACATTGCTGGAATACAACCTCAATATTAAATCAGAGACAAATTATAGGCGATCCCATCATCGATACTCAAATGGATCGAACTTTAGCACGAGGTTAGTGGTTACACTGCTTCTCTACCCCATGATCTAAAGGACGGTGTATGTACAGGTTGAAACTGAATCCAGATAATTACCATAGTGGCACTAAAGGGTTTAGTTAATGACTCTAATACAAATTCACCACGTGTTTAAGACTTTTAAAATGGAAACGGTTTTTTTTATATCTCATTTAAATGATATTTTCCTCCATTACACGGAGCAATGTGAAAGTCTTTTTATTGAGAACACACACTTCAGCTGATGCGAAGTCTTCACAGGATAATATGAATTTATGTTGTGCATATTCAAAGTTATATAAACTAAATACAGAGGTTACGTAACCAAATATATGCATATTAGGTAAACGAAATGTCTATAAATGTAAAGTCAATATCGGTGAGAACGTGATTGACATTTTGACTGATTTGAAATATTTAGAAGTTATCTTTTATTAAAATTGAAAGATTTCACAGAGTAATACACCGTATGACTGACTAAACTCAATCAGCTATGCACGTACTGTATGAAAACTACCAAATCGGAAATTATCTATCGATTTGCATGTGCATCTATTTCATCACATTTATATCTCATCTATTTTATCACATTTATATCTCATCTATTTCATCACATTTATATCTCATCTATTTCATCACATTTATATCTCATCTATTTCATCACATTTATATCTCATCTATTTCATCACATTTCTATCTCATCTATTTCATCACATTTATATCTCATCTATTTCATCACATTTATATCTCATCTATTTCATCAAATTTATATCTCATCTATTTCATCACATTTATATCTCATCTATTTCATCACATTTATATCTCATCTATTTCATCACATTTATATCTCATCTATTTCATCACATTTATATCTCATCTATTTCATCACATTTATATCTCATCTATTTCATCACATTTATATCTCATCTATTTCATCACATTTATATCTCATCTATTTCATCAAATTTATATCTCATCTATTTCATCACATTTATATCTCATCTATTTCATCACATTTATATCTCATCTATTTCATCACATTTATATCTCATCTATTTCATCACATTTATATCTCATCTATTTGATCATACCATTTTTCCTATTTTACTGGTGTAAGGTAGTACGATTGGAAAATATCAAAATAATTTACAACTTGTCAGAGGCGTAGCGATGATATTTTGCGCCCGGGGACAAACTATAAAATTGGCGCCCCAGCGATCTTGTGACAGATTTATTACCCTTGTTTTCTTATTATAATGTAACGTTGCAAGCCTCATTTTGGCGCCCCTGTACCTTGGCGCCCGGGGACATATGTACCCCCCGCCCCCCCCCCCCCCCCCCGCTACGCCTCTGCAACTTGTAAATATTACAAAAAAGCGAAAAAGTATACCGTTAAGAACTTGGAGGAAAGGTAACATATAGTAATGTCAAAATTCGAATGATGTGGTTTTAGATTTCAATATACAATGGCAAGTATATAAACGTATCACTACATCTTTCAATATACAATGGCAAGTATGTAAACGTATCACTACATCTTTCAATATACAATGGCAAGTATGTAAACGTATCACTACATCTTTCAATATACAATGGCAAGTATGTAAACGTATCACTACATATTTCAATATACAATGGCAAGTATGTAAACGTATCACTACATCTTTCAATATACAATGGCAAGTATGTAAACGTATCACTACATCTTTCAATATACAATGGCAAGTATGTAAACGTATCACTACATCTTTACATGAAATACTTCTAAGCGGCTAGAGCTTTTTTAAACACTTTTTTCATGGATGAATTGTATTTTTAAAAATACGTTGAATTATGAATTTGTATTTTAAAAAATCTCAAGAAAAATAAACAACATGACTGACGTGACTTGAAAGTGTCTTTAGATTCAAAATTGCATACTGGTGTAACTCTAGCTTCGAAATAGAAATTCTATTACGGATTCAACAGTTTAGAAACTTCCTACAATGTTCACCTCACAATGTGTATCTGCCATTGATAAAGGTTGGGGCTTCCAATCAAAGGCTTCCCATTAATACTACTTGATGGGAAAATATACCACTTTATGTAATAAACTGTAATTACTGAACCTGTAATTACATAGCCGACCAGACTAACCTATATTTGTTTATTTGCCCTCTTTTTCCCGATAAACGAGTAAGCACTGTTATTATTGCATGCCCGACATTGTAAAATTACAAAACTATTTTTCTTTCGATTTTACATAATGTGTCAAAATGTGACACTATTAAGAGGATGATTATATATATATATATATATATATATATATATATATATATATATAATTATTTTTCCTTCACCTGTAGATATACGACTGCATTACACGTTACTGATGTGTCTTTAAACGTTATGTGTAAAACTGAAAACCGTATTCACATATGTGAATATTTTGTATCTTGAATATGCATGGTTGCCGTCGGTTTATTTTTTGAAACAAAATTCAAACCCTCATATTATACAAAGATTCTTGCCAATGTTTTGTTTCTTCCTACACGATTTATACTATAACTTGTAATCGGATTAACAATATCATTTAATCTTCTAATGTAATATGCCTTTGTAATGCCACATTTAGTTAAAATAGCAGACATGGCGCCATCACACACCGCCATGCTTACAATTAATGTTCTGGTATCGACTGATTGTATTTAGCTTTATATGAAGCTATAGTGTACTCGAAATACATTTTATATATGTTTGGATTTCTATTTTATTGAGAATGTTTTATGCCATGTTTATAGTTATATTGAGTTTATATGTAACAATTGGAGGATTTCTATTGAATTGATTGTGCTGTACTGATGTGGATGCCTTTACTCAAAGGTTGTTTGATCTATTTTCTAAGTGTATATTATATAAATCTGCCAGTATCAGATACTGGTAACAAGGGCCACATAGTGTGAACCATAAATGCAAATTGTTGCTCCATATGTAAACCGGTAAGCTAAATGTGGTACCTATGTTTATGAAAAGCTTGATAAATGTGGTACCTATGTGTATGAAAAGCTTGAAAAATGTGGTACCTATGTGTATGAAAAGCTTGATAAATGTGGTACCTATGTGTATGAAAAGCTTGATAAATGTGGTATCTATGTGTATGAAAAGCTTGATAAATGTGGTACCTATGTGTATAAAAAGCTTGATAAATGTGGTACCTATGTGTATGAAAAGCTTGATAAATGTGGTACCTATGTGTATGAAAAGCTTGATAAATGTGGTACCTATGTGTATGAAAAGCTTGATAAATGTGGTACCTATGTGTATGAAAAGCTTGTGAAGCATATATAGGTTGCTTTGGAAGCGTTATTATACCAGGACTTTTGCGGATATATTGTGGGCAGTTAAGGGGAATAGAGAGGAATCCTGTCTAAGCGTGCCCATAGAAATTTAACAGTAGCGATGGACCACTGGAAGAAGATATGGTACTTTAACACTATGGATGATGGTCGGAAGCACTATTCAATTAATATCAGGTCATGGGTAATATACATTTTCCTTATGTACATTTTGCATTAGAATGACACTGTTGCGATGTATGGAGACTGTAACATTATGGATCTCAATCTTCTGCACATTAGCGTTTGAAGTCCAGCAAGACAGAATCAAACAGGTCCGTATTAAACGTGTCCGCTGGTGCTCGTATATGTAGTTTGTGATTCTAATGTTTTAAAATAAATTTGATGGTAGTTTGAATATGACGAAATCCACAGGAGTGCGAGAGCCCCTTTTATTCTTTGGCGCTAATGACTCTAACGATCATGGTGATGGTATCTTAAATTGAACTTAACTAAGCTCTTATCCTTGAGTATGACCTTGTAGGGTTATAGAAGAAACGTGCTTATAATTTAAAAGTAGTTTTTCCATTAGCATGTTACTGTTGTTGTTAGAAAATATTATTACGACATACCTTAAGTTTTATAATGTTCAGATCAATGCGATTATTCATTCCTCCTTTTTATTTCAGTCTGAAATCGTTTCCTGTTGTGTTAAGATTTAATTTGATAGGAGTCATTTGTTTCAATTATTCATTACGATTACAAAGTATTCATTGACTATTTTGGTTAAAGCACTCTTTGGGGATTATGAAGGTCTCATTCAAAGACATTCTGTATGATATCAACATATTCAAAGATATTCTGGATGATATTGTGATACATTGAAACAATTGGTCCATCTGCATTTTAAAACTATTGGTACATCATCACGCTAAAGACCGAGACATCATTTGGAACACTTTATACTTTGTGACATGAGGCATTGTGGGCCACAGTGAAGAAGTACAACATGGGTCAAAAGTTGACCAATACCATCAAGCAGCTGTACGCCAAGGATACCAGTGCAGTAACTGCTCAAGGTTCTGTGGGGGACTGGTTCAAGACAACAGCTGGAGTACAATAAGGCTGTCTCCTTTCACCCACGCTTTTCAACATCTACTTAGAGCGCATCATGAGCGAAGCCCTGGAAAACCACTGCGGGACAGTCAGCATTGGAGGACGTAACATCACCAACCTACGCTTTTCAGACGACATTGATGGGCTGGTAGGCGGTGAAGATGAGCTTGCCACCTTAGTGAATAACCTGGATGAAACATCTTCCAGATTGGACATGGAGATAAGCGCCGAGAAGATAAAGCTGATAACAAATAGTGGCAAACAAATCTCAACCAAGATTAAAGTCAGAGGACAGGAACTGGAAACAGTGGGCCAATTAAGATGTTTTGTTTCCATAATCACGGAAGAGGGATCAAGAGCAGAAATTTTGTCACGAGCAGCACAAATAACGGCAGCTATGTCAAAGCTAAGACTCATCTGGAGAGACAAAAATATCTGTCTGAAAACTAAAATCAGACTATTGAGGGCACTAATTATCTCACTCTTTCTGTATTCATGTGAGGCCTAAACTCTGACAACAGAATTAAAACGAAGAATTCAGGCAGTTGAAATGAGATGCTACAGAACCATCTTTGGCATCTCTTACATGGACCACATCACAAATGAAGAAGTGCGTAACACCATCAGGCACAAAGTAGGCCATTATGAAGACCTACTCACCACTGTAAAAAAAACAGAAAGCTGAAATGGTGTGGCCATGTCACTAGAGCCAACAGACTATCCACAACAGTACTGCAGGGTAGTGTCCAAATTGGTAGAAGGAGAGGTACACAGAGAAAAAAGTGGAGCGACAACATCACAGAATGGACATGGAAAACGTTTGCAGAGAAACAGGCATTGGCACATGATCGAAACAAGTGGAGGGAACTGGTCCGATGTTCAGCAGCACAGTGCCTCAACGACCACACTAGTTCAAGAGACTGATGATGATGATGATGATGATGATGATGATGATGATGATGATGATGATGATACCTTTTAACTTTTGATAGATCTTTAAGGGTTATTACTAATTTATATCACAATGCTAGAGGTTCATTTAAATTTTCAGTGTAATAATTTAGGGAAATAAATCATTGTTTAAATTGCATTTCTTAGATTTGCTCTCTCTGTTGCTTAGTTTAAAGCCATAGAGTAGATTGGATTTTGTTATCATAATGATGTAATTTTCACCAACATGTGGGTTTATTATACTGCTTCTTGTCAAACCCATTCATTGCTGTGTGTTTGTCATAATGCAAGTCTATTTCTTGTCATTCACATGCGGGAATCTTGTTACTATTTGCGCGTTTTATTTAACAGCGTATTTATCTCTTTGGGTTTGTTGCATTGTTCTGATTTTTGTACCTTTTCCCATTTTCCCCCAGGGATATGCATATAAGACCGATTTGTTCCATTGTTATGTATATTTAATTTAATAGTTTGTTTGTTATCTTTTAATTTTGTTTTTCATTACTTGTAACTGTAATGTAACAATGTATGCTGGACTTGACCATGTACAAAATTGGATTCATTTCTGCTTGACCTAATTGACTTTTTTAATTATAATCCTTGTAAACAGCTAATAAAAAACTAAATTATTATCTCAGTGTATGGGTTTACTAACAGGATCGTTATTAATAGAAAAAGTAAAAAATGTTTATTTGGGTCAGGGGTTTGGACTTTCCTGAATGAATTGCACAGGTCATGGTTTAGATTTTATAAACATCAGGATCATTCTATGAGGTTATTTTCCTTTAGGTAATCTTTTCATTTTTTAAATAGAAAATGTCAGCTGTGACCTGATCTCAAGTAGAGAACTTTATAATCTTGTAATTGTGAGGACGTAGTCATTCGTGTTTTAACATCTAGCACGTTCAAGTTGTATATTATGTGTAGTGACCAGTATTTTTTTCGTATTATTGAATTCAAGCGATTATTTTCGTTGGAAATACAAACGTTTTCTGAAGAAATTATTGGATTAAAACATTCGTTGTAATTTATACTGTATTCAAAACTAGATTTATATTTCTGTGATTCAACAAAAAACTTTTGACACATCAGCACTTTAATAATAGCTACCACATTCAAGTCATCGACGTCAGTTGTCTGATTTTTCTGGACTTTTACTGAATTTAATTCATGACTTTAAATTACTAGAACTTGTGTATGTAATTCATGGATTATTCTGGGATCTGATTTGCAATAGTGTAAGTTGTTTTTTCTTCTCATTTTTGCTTTGTACTCTAGGGAAATAAATATAGTTGTACAATTGTACAAAGTTTGTTGTCTTTTACTCATTTCTGTTACTTATTTTATGAGCAAAGGCTCGTAACAACATTCTAACTTTACAGTTCTATAGGGCCTCGTAATGACGTCCTATTATTCAATTCTCTATATAGGAATAACAGGGTGACATGATAGAGATTCATATTGCCCGGAACTGTCATCCTAATGTTGCTGTTCCAAAGAGCCACAGAGTGTCATTTTTTATGTGAAGGCTCCATATGGACCTTGATCTACTCAACATATTGCAGTTTCATAGGTCCTCAGATTGGCATCCGTAATGTAAACGTTTTATTGGGCCATTGAGTGGCATCATGTTAAATTCCCGTACACTACTAAGGTAGCCCAAGAAACCATACGTTGTTCTATCGGGTACTGCTGCAATTGGCCATGTCATTCCGTTTATCTGTCGATTCGTCCAAACAAAACTTTATTAACTACACCGATTGAAGAAATCTGATGATATTATAATGGTCATTTAAGAAGATGAGTGGATGACGGATACGGTCTTTGGAGGAAAAATATAATGATCTAATAGTAAATATACAACATGCTCTAAAAGATATATATATATATATAAAACAGTCAATTTCTTTTGCGAAACGAACATTATGTCACTGTTGTTAATTAAGTGTTACTACTACAATGATGTATGGAAAATATTTGATAACTATTTAACTTGCATTCAGTTTGTAAGCATTACTAAAGCTTGACTAGTTCTGAATTTGGAAAGAGGATATAGCGATTGTAACTAACTGTATTGTATGCATCTAATGTGTCAGAAGACAAAATATATTTAATAAGTGAGTTAATAAGGAAGTGTACTCGACGGTGACAGTATCCTAAAATATATCTAATAAGGATGAATACATGGCAGTGACAACATCATAGCATTTATTTAAAAAGGGAATGTGTCCGGTCGTGACATCATCATATCCTGGCCATGACAGTAGCATATGCATGCATTTTAAACTGTACAGATAGTATCCATATAGTGATAGGGAGATTAGAGATAGTATCCATATAGTGATAGGGAGATTAGAGATAGTATCCATATAGTGATAGGGAGATTAGAGATAGTATCCATATAGTGATAGGGAGATTAGAGATAGTATCCATATAGTGATAGGGAGATTAGAGATAGTATCCATATAGGGATAGGGAGATTAGAGATAGTATCCATATAGTGATAGGGAGATTGAAAACCCTGCAAAAGGTACAGACAATTGTAATGGCATGTATGACAGATTGTCTCAATTTTACAAATAGAATTGTATGCATTACAGTATGTATGTATGTATGTATGTATGTATGTATGTATGTATGTATGTATGTATGTATGTATGAGTAGTAATATGGGGCACTCTAGCGTCAAGGGAAAATCCAGTCAAAAACAGCTTGGGCTAATCTAGCGTCAAGGGGAATTTAACATGGTGGGCCTATCTAGCGTCAAGGGGAATTTAACATGGGAACTATTTGGGCCTATCTAGCGTCAAGGGAAATTGAACATGGTGGGCCTATCTAGCGTCAAGGGAAATTGAACATGGTGGGCCTATCTAGCGTCAAGGGGAATTGAACATGGGAACTATTTGGGCCTATTTAGCCTCAAGGGACATGGAACATGGGGAATATGATTTGTATGGGTATAGGGAAACTGTCTAGGGACAAGGGAAAAAAAGGGTGGCAATGAAAGCTACTATCTTTTCGAGACTTATGAGTGGCCCTGAAAAGGGCCGTTAGGTGTAATGTTAACGTTGTCTTGTTAACACAGAGGACATCTCACAGATCTTCTTCTCTTCCTTAAACTTCTCCTTACTGTGGGTCCATAGAAGAGAACTCTCTTCAAGCAACCTTGTCTTTCCACATAGACTCTTCTCTTCCAATAGGCTGTCTCCGTCCTATGAATGACACTCCATGATGATCTGACATACATGGGTATGTCAGTCCTAAACAGCATACTTGACACAAGGGTTGACGATTCAACATTAGTCCACATCTTCTGATGAGAACAGGTGAAGCGAATGCCGTGTGCTGCGGTTATTTATAGGGGAAGAGCGGATTGAAACGGATTGAGTGTATCCACCAATCCAAACGTGCGCTACAAAAGTCAGACACAGCCATCCAATCGGAAGAGAGCAGTCTGTGACGTCACCTTTTCTATATAGAGGTACTAGCGCCTGTGCGCAGTCAATCGATTCAAGAGAGTTGTCAATCATGGCGGACAGTAAGAAGACAATGAATTGGAGTGAGACAGGAGTAGAGACAGCAAGTCATGGACCAACAGTGACTACTAAAGTCATGACAAATCTACATCCAGAAGAAGTGGATTTTAACTGGGATATTGTGGATTTTTTAACATCGCAAGAATTTATTCCGGAACCTTCGTTGCCTTCTGTATCTTCTTATGGACACGTCGATGATTTTAAACAAAGACAAAAAGAAGCATTGGAGCGATTTTTACAACAACAGAAAGTAGAAGAACAAGCTTTTCTTATGCAACAGCAGGAAGAAGAAGAAGCAAGAAGAAAACACCAGGAAGAAACAGTAGCAGCAGCAGCAGCAGCAACGGAGAAGAATGAAGACCAAGGACAGAAAGAAAATAGTGAAAATCAAACGGTTACGACGGTACTTTTAGATATTTTAGCTGAGTTAAAGAGTCTGAAACAAATGTATCAGACTTCTTTATCACGACCGAAGAGAAAAAGACCTTCTCGAGCGAAACAACCCGATCTCTCTGTGACTACGTCTACCTTACCACCGTTAGTGATTTCTACCAAATCATTGACAGGAACCACCAGTCCCGAAGTAGGCCTTGGCCGTGGCAAAGGCTTAAGACAGCTCAAGAGGATTTCATCCCGTTTCTGAGTTTGTTTTGTTTTAAACACACAAAACACCAACGGTCCTTTTCAGGACCACTCCAATTATTTCGAAAAGAAATACTATGTCAATTGCCTATTTCAATGAAAACTCAAAAGTCCTTTATTTTTTTAAAAAACCATGATGTACGTGTGAGTGAATGAATGTGTGAGTGTAGGTAATTATACTATCAAATCAAAACCAAGAGACACTTACGTTTTTTCTCTTTAGTTTATTCTAGTACAAACGTCACAATTAAAAATCACAACATAACATAACACAAGACCATTTTTAAAAAGTTCATAGGTTTTCTTCTGTTTCACTCTTTCTGTTTTTTCATTTTCTTTACTGTCACAGCTTTTTTTTCTTCCTCTTCACTTTCGTTTCGTCCTCTTTTCTTGTTTTTGTGAACGTGACGGGGTTCTTCCTTGGAGGAGGGTACCTCTTTCTCCTCCTGTTCAGAATTTCTTTCCTCCTCCTCCTCCTCTTCCTCCGCCTCCTCCTCCTCCTGCTCCTGTTGTTTCTTAGGGCAGTTTGGAGACCAATGTCCTTTCTCTTTACAATAATAACAGGTATCTTGACTTTTGTCTCTATTGTAGCCTTTTTTATTTTTGTTACGATCTGAACATTCTGTAGCCCAATGTCCTTTCTTCTTACAGATATAGCAAGTATCTTGACTTTTATCTCGATAGGAGGGAGAGTAGGCTGTCGGCTGGTCTGACGAAAACTTTCGTATGACCCCACGTAAAGCTCTAATGAGAAGTTCCACTT
The DNA here is from genome assembly GCA_029339505.1 of Unio delphinus. Lineage (NCBI taxonomy): Eukaryota > Metazoa > Mollusca > Bivalvia > Unionida > Unionidae > Unio > Unio delphinus. The sequence continues at coordinate 7,581,845 of JAQISU010000112.1, read as the reverse complement.
GTGTAGGTTCTTCCATCGTTCTGGTCAATGTGAGAGTGAAAGGAATACTGAACCGTTAGACACTAACCCTTTATATATATATGCACGGATCGAACATGAATATATAGGGGTTATGGTCTTTAAAAGGTAGTCATTTGACTTTTTGCAGACAAGATGAAAAGGCCACATCATGCTGTGGAGAAAGGAAAAGATAGTAAGAGACAGAAACGTAATGTATTGCCTAGCACAGTAGCTGAAGTCTTGGCTCAAATTCATGCCAGTGATTTTGAAGATGACATGAGTGAGCCCGAATCCACACCCAGACAATCCACGTCCAAGCAAAGTGCACCACCCTTAGTAAACCCTGAAAATTACTATCACATTCGAGAGACAGAAAAGCGTTCCTCTCGAAAATTTAGAACAACGGCTTACACGTATGCCGTAAAGTTTAAAGATTTCAAGGCCAATGTACCTTTGGAGAATACAGAAGGGTTCATTACTGAGGTGTGGGATTCTGTGTTAACTGCACTGAAACAGCAATGTCAAGCCAAAGAAGACGATCGCTTGAGACTTTCTATTCATCACGATAATTTGAAGTCTCCCGTTTGGATCGAGTTTACTAGCCCATCAGAATTAACACCTTCCAAAGTCATCGACAAAATTCAACATGTGCAACAATCCAACGACAAGTTTCACATTGACGATGGAAAAGCCACACTGTTTATGACCCACGTGTCTCTTCCCCAGGGGACAGGACGCAAAAAAGTATTATTGCTCGACAACCTTCGCAACACCAAACTAAGCCTCGTCCGAATTAACAATCCTCAAGACCAGATGTGTTTAGCCCGTGCTGTCGTCGTGGGACGAACGTATGCCAACAAGAACGACACGGCAGAATGGAAAAGAGCCTGGAAAACTATTCAACAATCGGACCGAGCCAAACAAAGAAGTGAAGCAGAACTCCTGTTACAGCAAGCGGGGATATCCAAAGACACTCCTTGTGGCATTCCAGAAATGCAAAAGTTGCAAGACGTCTTGGCTCCACGTTACACCTTGAAAGTACACCCTCAAGAAGTGCGTGGACCTCTTTTGTTTCGAGGCCACGATTTCAAAGACCGAAAATACATTCACGTCTATCATCACGATGGTCATTTTGATACCATTACCAGTATCACTGGATTCCTGGGATACAGTTACTACTGTGAAAAATGTGACTATGGTTATAACAATCGAGAACAACACAAGCATTGTGGATCAAAATGTGAGGGATGTTTGGCCTCACAACCTTGTCTGGACCAAGGACAAGAAAGAGTTCATTGTCCTGTGTGTCAGCGCACTTTTGTCAGTCCTATCTGTTACCAACAACATTTGAAGATGCAAGGTTCACAGCAGAAAAGTGCTTGTCAACTGCTGAGATTGTGCCCTACTTGTGGACAAGGCATACGTACTAGTAATGCCAAGTTTCACGTTTGTCGAGGGAAGAAACGATGTCACATTTGTCGCCAAATCGTGGACTTGGAGCACGAATGCTTCATTCAAAAATATCAACCCCAACCAAAAGATACCCAGAAGAAAGGGAATTTTATCTTTTTTGATTTCGAATGCATGCAAGAAACTGGTATTCACATTCCTAATTTCTGCGTAGCTCACCGTGCGTGCGAGCAGTGCATCCAAGAACCTATCTTTAGTCATTGCCCTTACTGCAGCAAGATTCCTGGAGGACGTGAAAAAATCTTTCGAGGGTCAAACACGCTAGCCGATTTTGCCCAATGGATCCTAAACCCCATCGACGAAACGTGGAGTCCAGAAGACATCGAACGTTACGGCAATTGTCATTGCCATGCCACGGTCATGGCTCACAATTTCTCGGGATACGATGGGCAATTTCTGCTTAGATACTATGCGGAACAAAGTACCGAACGGCCTCAAGTGACTTTGAACGGAGTCAAAATCATTTCTATGCAAGTAGGACAAGTACAGTTTAAAGATTCGATGTGTTACTTGGCCATGCCATTAAGTCGCATGCCTAAAACGTTTGGAATGACAGAAATGGCTAAAGGTTATTTTCCACACTTTTTTAATACCGAAGCCAATCAACATACCGTTTTACCCCATTTGCCTGAGGCTGACGACTACGACCCCGACAACATGCGCACCGAACAACGAGAAGCTTTCTATGCTTGGTACCAGACTCACGCCTCGGACCCCTTTGACTTTCAAGAAGAAATGTTAAAGTACTGTCGATCTGACGTGGACATTTTACGACGCTGTTGTGGAAAATTTCGAGAATTGTTCATGGAATACGGAGGGATCGATCCTTTGAAAGAAGCTTGTACCATCGCCAAAGCATGTTCTTTAGTGTACCGAAAACGCTTTATGCCTGAAAATACTCTAGCGGTCATCAGTCCTCAAACGACAAATTTTGTCAAACGTCAATACTCGGTCAAAGCCCTACGCTGGCTCCATTACTTGTGCGACAAGGAAGACAAATGGATCCAACACGCTCGCAACGGAGGAGGCGAAAAGACCATCGGAACGTATTCGGTAGATGGTTGGGACTTAGAAAACCCTCAGATTGTGTACGAGTTTAACGGATGTTTATTTCACGGATGTCCCCTATGCTACCCTCAACGAGACACCAAAAATCAGTTTTTACAACGAACCATGGAAGACTTGTACCAGACTACGTGTCAGCGACGTTTGAAGTTAGAACAGCAAGGATACCAGGTGGTGGAAATGTGGGAACACGAGTACGATCAGCGTTTGAAAACCGATCCCGAGTTTAAACGCATCGTAGAAAGTTACAAGTGGGTGGACCCCCTGAACCCTCGGGATAGTTTGTACGGAGGACGAACGAATGCTACCTGTTTACTGTACCAAGCGGACGAGGAGAAGGGAGAAGAAATCAAATACTTGGACGTGTGTTCGTTGTATCCTTACGTGTGCAAATATTGTCACTTTCCCGTAGGGCATCCAGAATTGATGACAGAACACATTGATTTGGACCACATTCGACAGTACGAAGGATTGATCAAGTGTAAAGTCTTACCACCCACAGACTTGTACCATCCCGTTTTACCTCACCATTGCCAAGGAAAACTGATGTTTCCTTTGTGTCGCACATGTGCCGAAACGTGCAACCAAGACCAACCTTGTCATCACACTCAGGAAGAACGTGCCTTGACAGGAACGTGGGTGAGCGTGGAATTGTTTAAAGCTCTGGACCTGGGATATCAACTGTTAGAAGTGTACGAAATTTACCACTTTCCCAAAACACAACAATACTGCAAGGGCGACGAGAGACAGAAAGGTATTTTTGCAGACTACGTGGATGCCTTTTTAAAACTAAAACAAGAAGCTAGTGGCTATCCTTCCTGGTGTCACACTCCCGAAGACCAAAAGATATTCAAAGAAAAATATCGGGAGCAGGAAGGTATCACTTTAGACCACATCGAGAAAAACGAAGGAAGGCGGTCGTTTGCCAAAGTGATGCTCAATTGTTTGTGGGGTAAAATGGCACAACGTCCGTCTTTACCCAAGACGGAGTATTTGTCCGAACCGTCTCGCTACTTCCAGATGATTCACGACCCAACCAAAGTCATCAAACACGTGGACGTCATTCGTGAGGACTTGATCTTAGTCAATTACGAAGAAGAACTAGACTTTGTAGAAGCCGACAAATTTGGAAATGTCATCATTGCGGCTTACGTGACAGCCCACGCTCGCTTAAAATTGTACGAACTGTTAGAACTGTTAGGAGATCGCGTGTTGTATTTTGACACAGACAGTTGCATCTACATTCACCGACCGAACCAGTGTAACCCTGTCATCGAAGGAGACCGTTTAGGAGCCTGGACCGATGAACATCCCGACGACAAGATTCTAAGTTTTGCAAGTGGCGGTCCTAAAAATTACGGCTACGAATACCGAGACCCCCAAGGAAAAATGCACACCGAATGTAAAGTGAAAGGATTGACTCTTAATTATCGCACCAGTCAAGTGGTGAACTTTGACGTACTACAAGATGCCTTGCAGTCGGGACAGGATGAAACGTTTCAAGTGACTACCCACGAACCGCACAAGATTGTCCGTTTACCCACACACCAAATTGTTAGCCGACCTTTGGAAAAAGTCTATCAAATCGTGTACCAAAAGAGAGTACGACTTCCCAATCACTTCACTTTACCGTACGGTCACGTCAAAATTGGGCAGCATATAAAAAGGGACATCGTCCACGATCAATAGTTTATTTATCACTACAACGACCCAGCGAAAAGAAGATGAATCCATTTAAACAGACATCATTCAAATTTGGGAATTCTCAAGTGGAGTGCGATGCTAAACCTTGCGATTGTAGTGATGCCAGGCTCTGTGACGTTAGCGATTCAGCAGGATATCGTAGGAACTTTGCTATGACTACTACCCCTATATCTACCCTGGAAAGTGATGCTGTGCGTGTCAAACCTGAGGGATGCGAAAGCGGTGCGACAAGTTATCGTGGACTCCTAGGAATTTCACCGTACCTGCATCGAACAGAAGTGAGGAGAGTCGAATATTCGTTCCCGACGAGTTTGCCTGAATACTGCCACTTTAAAAGTCGATTCCAAACCTTCAAAGATAAATGGCCAAAATATCTGCCTGGACCAACTCCTGAAGAATTAGCCAGAGCTGGATTTTTCTACTTGGGCGAAGGGGATAAAGTCAAGTGTTTCAGTTGTGGTGTATCCATTTACGAGTGGGAAAAGAAAGATTCCGCTTACCTGGAACATGCTCGATGGTCTCCGAATTGTCAATACCTACCTTTAGTGGGACCTAGTGATTGGAAGTGACACTACTACTCCATGTCGTGTAACACACCTAGACCAGTATATAAACCCTCTCTAAAACATTATATTCAAGGATTACCACACGAATTGCAAGAGAAGATCTACAAGGACGTTTGGCAGGGTCTTGCTAAAGAAAAATCGCAATGGGTGACTGTAGAACTTTTGTGTCGTGAAATTCACAAGAGGAAAGTGACAAAAATTAACCAACGTGTTAGATTTCTCTGGATCAAGGGTATTTTTTTGCTCTGTTACCAATTTACTACGTTCACCTCTGAAGATGCTTTGATCCTTCTTAACCGTTACCCTGAATGGCAGTGGGACGAAATTACACGTTATATTAATCACTTTCGCTTTTTGAGCAAATTTAATTCTATGTTTAATTCTGGGTTGAATCTACACTTGTAATCTTTGACCTAAAGAAGTATAAAAGAGAACGACCATGCCACAACCTTTATCATTGGTGATCCAACAGATTCCGTGGAAGGATATCAATGAGAAGATTCACACGGTGAAAGATTACGAACACTTATTACAAGAACTATACCCTATGAATTGGGGTCGACGTGTCGTGTGTGTTTTAGTGACTTGCTTTCTGGGATTTCGTTTACCTGCCGATTCCTTGTGGACACTTTACGAACACTACCTATCAAAAAAATAAGACAGTATGGTGGTTCCTTTAAATGTCCACGAGAGACTTATTCTGTTCAAAGCCTTACGCTTTCATCTGGATACGTCTCGACCTTTCCAAGAAAAAAAGATTCGTCAACTTTTACGTACGGAAGCAGTGTACGAAGATGTGTGTGTAGCTTGTGATTTACACCCTCATTGGACAGATGTACGTGACTGGAAAAGTTGGGATTTTGAGGCTTGGACAAACGAAGTATCCCATTATGCCCAAGCGTTGTGTTCCTAAAATGCATCGTCGTGTGAAAAAAGTCACTTTTAATCCTGTGTTAGTAACAGTACCAGAAGAAGAAAAAGAAAAAGAATCTATGGCCCAAGACAACCCTTCTGTTCAAGACATAACTGTCATGGACATTCCCCCACAAAGACCCTTTCGAGAAGACACCTATGTGACTGTACCCCCTGTAGAGGAGACTATAAGAACATTACATACTACCTCTAGGACACCTTCGTTACCCAAACCACGTTGTACAGTGACTTGTTTATATTCCACTTTGATCGTTTGCCTAGGTATTTTATTCCTGTATTTATCCATTTGGCTTTTATGTTTTCGTGTTGTTCAAATTTAAACATACATTCAAATAAACGTGTCTTGAAAAAAGTATAAAAACCTCTTGTCTTGTCTGTTTTTGTGTCAATACTGTCATACCACTACACGACTATGGCTCACTCTACTCTTTCTACTACTCCTTCCTCCTTCACATTCAAAGTCATTGACGAACACTTAGATCAGGCTAGTTGGAAAGCCTTGTATCTTCGTCATCCTTTTAACATGTTAATTGCTGGACCGAGCGGTTCAGGCAAAACCGAATTTGTCAAACGTTTGATCGAACATAAACATCATTTGATCGATCGTCCACCTCAACGCATCGTGTGGTGTTACAAAGAGTGGCAATCGGCATACAGCCTCTTGCAAGAAAGTCAAGGTGATTCCATTGTGTTTGTAGCAGGCATTCCTAAAGAAGACGAGGGGATCGTGTCTGACCCTAGTCAAACTCATTGGGTTATTTTTGACGACATGTTAGGAGAAGACGAGGAAGAAATTAAACTGTGGTTTACACGTAAAGGGCATCATCGTAATGCCAGTGTCATTTACATTACACAAAATTTATTTCAACAAAGTAAAGCCCATCGTACCATTAGTCTCAATGCTCATTACGTGGTCTTGTTTAAAAGTCCTCGAGATAAATCACAAGTGCAAGTTTTAGCCAAACAGTTAGGAACACCTTGGCTAACTCATGCGTACGATGATGCCACTCAAACGCCACACGCCTATTTACTCGTGGATTTAAAACCCACCACCCCTGATTATTTGCGATTTCGTACCGATTTGTTTCACGACTGGTGTCAAGACGGAGGACCTGTCGTGTACACGTCCTCCTCGTTGACATAACACTATGAAGCACTAAAAAAATCTATAAAAACCTTGGGTTACTTTGACCTGGTCTCATACATCGTCAACATGACGTCCCTTCAGTCTCATCTTCCGATCAAATTGATTCGTGCCTTGTACGGCATCAGTCGCGAAAAAAATCCACAAAGACGTGCTCACGTCTTAGAAGCCAGTCTCAAAGAAGTCTTACGATGGTTTACGGTGACAGCACGTCAAATACTGCAAGGCATCATTCACATTCCACATCAAACCAAACGCTTTTTTGACAGAAACAAAGTAGCCTTGACGCAACTGGCCAATCCTCGCATTGACACTCACACCAAAAAGCAAATCATATTGAAACCTGGAGGCAGTGGTTCTCTAGGAGGTGTCATCATTCGTTCCCTTTTAAAATGGGATCCCAATACTCCCAAAGTTCACCCCAAGAAGAAAACAAAAAAAGCCAAACAAGCCCCTAAGAAAAAGAACAAGGGTACCAAGACCAAAGCACAGAAAAAGAAAAGTCCACAGAAAAAAGCGGTCACCCGCAAAAGAGGCACTTCGGCCAGGACACAACCTTACCTTCGTCAACCACGACCTGTAAGAAAAGATCTACAAGGACGTTTGGCAGGGACTACGTTGCCAGTAGCCTCAGGGGCTGCCACTTCTCCGTTGCGGGTGATGCCAGCCAAACCCAATTTGACACCCGTTTTTCCTAATTTGATGAAACATTGGAAATCTGCGTCTCCCAAAACGTCTCCTCCACCGGAGACACCCTCGTCCACCTTAGCGTCAGTAGCAGCTGCTCATAAAGTACCTGCCCCCAAAGTCAAAGTCCAAGAAAGATCTGGCATGTTAAAGAGTTTACTAGATTTGTCCAAACAAGAACTGTCCCGATTGAGTCCATTGCGAACTCCTTCACGACGTGTGTTACCTGCCATGAAGTTGATACGACGCAAAGATAATCAGTGGCGACGCATTCCAGTATAAAAATATGACTTGAAAACCACGACGTCAATCAGTATTTTTTTCTGTACCACTGATGAACACTCAAGGATGCCTCCTCAAAAACGTGCACACCATTACCCTCGACGTTCTACCGTCCAAAAAGGAAAAGGAAAAAGACAATCTCGTCATCCTACCAAACGCTCAAAAACCAAACAACGACGTCCTCCCGTAAAAAGACACAGTCATCCAAAGAAAAAGAGAAGTCATCAAAGGGGAGGCATATTTATTGGTCTTATTAAAGGTATGCAGAAACTAGACAAAGCAGCTAATAACCGAACTGGTATCTTTAGCCCTGCTTTTGAGGATTTAGCGAAGCATGCCGCTACTTTTTGGAGAAGCCAATAGAAAAAAGAAGATAAAAGAGGGTGTGTACCAATTCTTTGACATCAGTGTATTTCTGGAACGAACAAGCAAAGATGTCACCTCGCAAAAAACATTCTTATTCACCCCACAAAGGAAAGAAAAGGAAAGGACTACCTCCTCGTTTAGCCAAACACGGAGACGTGTTGTCCGTCCTGTCCAAAGCCTCTCCGCCCATGCGAAAACAAATCATTAAAACAGCCTCCAAAGATGTCATCGATACCGTGTGTGAATGTTGTTTGAATGTTTTGAAAGGCACGATACCTTTGTCTCCACACCAGAAAAAATGCTTCGCCAAACATCGACACGTTCTTCGTCAAATGGTCCAAAAGAAAATATCCGTCCGTCAAAAGAAAAAGATGTTGGTGCAACGCGGAGGATTTTTACCCATTCTTGCTCCTATGTTGACAAGCTTAATACCAGGTTTGATACAAGGGATGACCCAAGGGTTAACTCAAGGGATGGGTAGAAGATAAAAGGGTCCTATGGAGCACCACAATCTCAGACATAACCTTTGAAAGCCCATGGAAGGACGAAAACTAACTTTGGTTCCTTACAAACGATGGATGGAATACCATCATTGGCAAGAACAACGATCCCCCCATTTACCACCCAATCCCAATTTGGCTGAGATGTCGCAATTACAACACGAATTGCAATCCTTGATCCATCGCCACGATTTATCCGAAACCGAAAAATCACAAAAGTACGGTCAACTCTTGAAACGGCTACAACTCTTTCATCAGAAAGCTGTGGAACAAACAGCTCAACCCACTTTGTCCGATTTTAAGGCTCTAATGAATAACCCGTCACCCTCACCCTCACCCTCTACAGCAGTTAAAACAGACGTTACCCCACCATTACCCAAGGAAGAAGAACCCCATGATCTCTTTCAAACACCTACTGCTACTCCCATTCCGAGTAAGATTGCTGCTTCCTTGTTGACCCCTTCCCCCACTCCCCCACGAGAAGAACTCAAAACTTGGGTTAAAAAGATGATGGCTACTCCTTCTTCGACAGATGTGAAAAAGAAAGAAAGGAAACCAGAAGTGAGAAAAGAAAAGAAGGCCAAAGAAGCTATCCCATTACCTCCGCCACCACCATTACCCTCGACGTCAACTCCTGTGGCACATCGGACACGTAAAACCGTTTCCAAACAACCCGCATTTCGTCCCACCCAAAGCAATATCCTCGAAGAGTGGGTCCCTTATTAACGAAAACCATGGAGAAGGTCTTAGCCAGCATTTACTACGATCCAGCTCACCCTGCAGGTTACGGAGGCATTCAGAAATTGTATCGTGCTGCCAAAACTCGCCTGAAAAAGCTCCGTTTACCAGCAGTACAACGATGGTTACAAGAACAAGCGACGTACACTTTACACAAACCCATTCGACGAAAATTTCACAGAAGTCGCACTCAAGTGGAAGGCATCGATCATCAATGGCAAGCCGATTTAGCTGATGTCTCTCATTTAGCCACCTACAATCGTGGCTACAAATATTTGTTTTGTGTCATCGACGTCTTTTCTAAATTTGCCTGGGTCGTACCATTGACATCCAAATCGAGCGGAGAGTTAGTACGAGCTTTGCAACTGGTGTTGAAACAAAGCGGTCGTCACCCTCTTCGATGGCAAACCGACAAAGGTACCGAATTTCTGAACCAAGCTTTCCAACGAGAATTAAAAAAACGTGACATTCATTTTTTCACCACCGAAAATCCTGAAACCAAAGCCAGTATCGTGGAACGTTTTCAACGTACCTTGAAAGAACGCATGTGGAAATATTTTACACATCAACACACTCTCAAGTACATCGACGTCTTACCACACTTAGTCCAAGCCTACAATCAATCTTACCATAGAAGCATTGGACGTGCCCCACAAGAGGTGACACCCGACAACGAAGTCACTGTTTCTGAGCGTCTGTTTGGCACGTCCCGAACGAGGGTTGTCCCCAAGAAAGGTAGAGAAGTGTTAACCCCGGGAGATTGGGTACGCATTGGCAAAACCAAACGCACTTTCGACAAAGGTTACTTACCCAACTGGACCACCGAATTGTTTCGTGTTACTGGACGAGTGCGCGATCGTCATCCTACCGTCTATAAATTGGAAGACATGAACGGAGAAGTATTAAAAGGAACATTTTACTTGCCTGAGTTACAACGTGTCACCAAAAAAGAAGACGACGTGTACGACATTGAAAGCATTCTCGAACGAAGAACCCGTAAAGTAGGAAAACGTCGTGTCAAAGAAGTCAAAGTACGTTGGAAAGGATATCCTCCTAGTTTTGATTCTTGGATTGACGCTACCCAAGTCATCGACTATAAAAAGAAGTGACCATCATGCCCTTCAATACAGCTTCAGCAACCACAGTGACTACTCCTTCACCCACGTCATCTCTGCAAGATTTACAAAAGCAACCCTTGTGGGTGTGGTGTGGAGAACGTGTTCCTAAAACGCAAATCGTTTTTTTCTGTCAAATCTTTGTGGTATATTGTGTCATCGGTGCAGCCATTGCTAATTTGAGTTTGCAACAAGGAGACAAACAATTGTGGACCATTTTACTCAGCAGTTGCATCGGGTATCTTCTTCCCAATCCTTCCCTGAAATACTCTTACAACGGGAACAACAGTAACAATATTGGGAGCCTTGCGTCCAACGTTAGTCATTCTCCTGACAGTCACCCTTCCAATCACAATCCTCTTTTAGACACTCCTTTAACCTCGAGTGACTCCTCGGACAGAACAACATTGGAATTATGAACAACACTATTAACCAATTTTACTTAACGTTACCTAGTGACAGTTCCATGGGGGTGTTTCCTAACAACACATTGTGCTGTTACACAGCTAAATTACCTCAAGCCATGCATTTGGATCAAGATGCTCATTGGGAAGTAGCTTTAGTAGAAATAATACACCCGACACAAATCAAAAACATCGTCGAAAATCAAAACACTTTTTCAGTAGAAGTGTATGACGAGAAATTGCAAAAAGCCTTAGACGCACGAGGTCACACTAGCACACTGCACCCCAAAACTAATCGGCCAACCTATGTGATCACCATTCCTGCAGGCTATTATTTTAGTGGTCAACATTTAGTGACTACGATTCAAAACAGGTTCAATGCTGTGTTTAGTAAAGCCCTGGAGAAAGAAAGTGTTACCTTTGAGTACCATAAAGTGGCTCGTCGACTCCTGATGACATTTTCAGAGAAGAAAATGATAGCCATTACTTTTTGTCCTGAATTGTATGATATTTTAGGTGGAGACCTAAAGATGTTGGCCAAGAAAAATGAAATACCAGGCATAACCAGTAACTCGGATTTTGCAAAATATTTTCGATCCCCTGTAGAATTGAACCAAGGCCTCAACTTGATGTTTGTGTACTCCGATGTGGTGGAGTACAATGTGGTAGGACACACCTCTGCACCGTTACTGCGTGTCATTCCTTTCAAAGTGGATTCTGTCACCGCTGACGAGGAAGGTGGAAATACCTATCACGTTCACCGTGAATTTGTACATCCTCATTATTTACCCGTCAGTAAGTCGTATTTCGACAGTGTCAACATTACTATAAAAGGAGAACTAGGTCAAAATATTCCATTTACCAAAGGGAAAGTCACAGTGAAACTCCATTTTCAAAAACGATTCTCCAACAACTGAAAAAGTGATGTATCCTGTGTACCAAGGAGTCACTCGACAACGAGGACATGGTTTAGGAGATATGTTTAAATCAGCCTTTCGTTCCGTGGTCCCTGTTTTAAAACCAATGGTGACACGAGGATTGCACACCTTAAAAGATGCCGCATTGACTCACGGCAAAGATTTTCTTTACAATGTTCTCATTGACAAACAAAACCCTAAAGAAGCTTTTTTGAGAGCAGGCAAAAATGCCTTGCTTCAAACGGGTAAAGAGATTTTGGGTCGACGAGAAAGTCCTATAAATGCCCTGAACGGTACCGAGTCTGACATTCCTACTTCCCTGACGACACAGCAAGGACAAGGTAGAAAGCGTCGACGAAGACACCCTTTCAAAAGTCTCCGTACCTCTAAAGTTAGAAAGACGAAGAAAAAAAGAACCGCTCGAGACTTAGACATTTTTGATTATTAAAAGTGAAGAAAAAAAACCTAAAGAAAAAATGATGCACCAAGAATCTTGTGCCTGTTCCAAGTCGGAACTGGATCTTTTTGCCATGCCACCCACGATGATGACCATGCAAGAAGCTCAATGGGTCGAATTTCATCCCGTCTCCTCTTTGACGGATTCAGCTCCCATCGAGTTTGAAATCAAAGGACAACCCGAAGATTACATCGATCTGAACAACAGTTACTTGTATTTGAAAGTGAAAGTGGGTAGAACGGACAACGACAACCCGCCGGCAGCCGATGCCCGAGTAGCTCCCGTCAACAATTTTATGCATTCCTTGTTCAGCGATGTGGATTTGTACATGAATAACAAACTGGTCAGTAGTAGCATGGATACTTACCCTTACCGAGCGTACCTCGAAAATCTCTTGACGTACGGAAAAGAAGCCAAGAACACTCATTTAGATGCTTGCGTGGTGTGGAAACCTGATACAGCAAATAATAATATTGATCATGAAAATGAAAATGATAATAAGTTTAACGACACAGCCTTGTCCGTACTAGCCGACAATGATAATCTTGCCGTTCCTCACAATGTGGGTTTTAACGAGCGTCGAAAGAAAATTCTGCAAGGACGTAGTTTAGAACTGTTCGATCGTTTGCATTTGGACATGTGGTTTCAAGAGAAGTATTTGCTGAACGGAGTAGATATTCGCTTGAGACTGAATCGAAGCAGTGCTGCTTTCCATTTGATGGCTGATGCCAGCACATACAAAACCATCATCCAAGAAGCCAGGTTATACGTGCGTCGTGTGGAAGTGTTACCTAAAGTGGGAAATGACATCAGTCACACCTTGAGTAGAACAACAGCCAAGTATCCGATACGACGCGTGGAAGTCAAAACTTTCACCATTGCCGCTGGACTCCAATCTAAGATCGAAGATCATCTGTTCCAAGGACAGTTACCCAAACGTTTATTCATTGGTATCGTCAGCAATGCAGCCCTCAACGGTGTCCACAATAAAAATCCTTTCGAGTTTAAGCACTACAATGTATCCAAAATTGAAGTCAGTCGCGATGGCAAAACTTTGTGTACCAGACCTTTCGAACCCAAGTTTGGCTCGAAGAATTACTTGAGGTCGTACTTGTCACTGTACGAAGCCACAGGACAGTTAGGAACCAACACCAGTCACGGCATTTCCTACGACGATTATGCAGGAGGTTACACGTTGTGGGCTTTTGATTTCACTCCAGACCAAGGCAGCGACGAGGGACATTTCCACCCTATAAAATCTGGGCAGATACGTGTGGAACTTCAGTTTGCAGTAGGTCTTCCCCATACGGTGAATGTCATTCTGTATGCCGAATTCGATAATACCATAGAAATCAACAGTTTGAGAGAAGTCATTCTAGACTATTAGACACTATGGAAGACCCTTGTCCTTCTTTGAATAGTGGAGAATCCATGGAAGGGGAGGTTACAGAAAAAGCAGATCCCCAAGACCAAAAAGAAGAGGTAGTGATCATGCAATCCAGATGGCCAGAACAGGAACAACAGTTAGTGGCTTGTTTTGCACAACACTTGGAAGATACAATGAGAGACCTGATTAAAAAAGATTGTTATGGATGTCAAATCGATCATCCCAGTCAAATTCAACACGATAAATGTATGATGATGAGTCAAGAAGAAAAATTGGACAATTATCTGAACGAAGCTTGGAGTCTCATCTCCGAAGAAGCCATGTTACTTCAGTGGTATAAAGGCTTACGTGATCATTCTTCTCCTCCATTGTTTGCTCGAGAAATCGATCGCATCGAAGCTCTCTTGGCCAAAAGTAAAGAGACGAAGCAAACCGTCAGTTACTTGTCAGACCGTTTCAAACAAAAAGTCTGGATTGAATTGATGACTTATCATCACCTGTGAAGAAAGGAGAGAAAAAAGACAAGGCTACACAACAAAAAATGGATACCTGGGAACTTTATTATCTTTTGAACCGTAGTTCGTACACTGCTTCTTGGAATCCTGTCGTGTGTGCTAAAGATGAACTACCTCATCGCAAACCTCAAGAGAATCAAGCTTATGTCATCAACACAGATGACAGTCATCTTCCAGGAACTCACTGGGTAGCTGTCTACTTTCCTCAAGAGGGATGTGCGGAGTATTTTGATTCGTATGGATTGCCTCCTTTCGAAGATGATATCATTGACTTTATGAGAAGAAATGCCCAGACGACACGATTCAATAATGTGAAATTACAAAGCACAGATTCTATGGTGTGTGGACAATATTGTATTTATTATCTGCATCATCGCAGTCTTGGATATTCTTTAGAACATTTAGTGACTTATTTTGATCGTCATTCGTCTCGAAACGATGACAAAGTAGATCGATGGTTTTGTGACCATTATGGTTATCTGTTGTCTTTAGCTAGGAAACGTAGTGTACATCAATCGCCCAATGATTTCCAACAGTGGAAATCTCAATTTAATTCACAACGTTGTCAACCATGTCAAAGATAATGTATTGGTGTTATGGAAGAAAAAAATGTTTGTTCTTTGAAATAATGTTTGTTCTTTGAAATAATGTTTGTTATTTGAATAAAAATGTTGTGTTTTGAAAACCAATGCGTCTGTCGTTTGTTTTACATTTGTATTCATATAAATGCTCTTTGACTTTTCTTTCTATCCCTCACATCAAACTATCTAAACGTTTCAAAACCCTAAACCGCAGAGGGGTGTTTTCTATCACGTCCGCGCTTGAACCATATAAAGCAGGGGCAGTCTCCAGTCTGGCCATCCATTGTTTGACTCATCCTCCTACGAAGATGTGCTCAAGACTAGCTAAGCTGAACGAAGCTTATGTCACTCTGCATCGTATCAGACACAATCTGATGCCAAAGCCTGAAGAGATTGAGAATGTAAGAATGCTACAAGTAACGGAAGACCTCATAGAAGAACTCTTCAGAGAGGAAATTCAAAAAGAGAAAGAAGAATGGACTGAGAAGTATCGACTTCAAAAGCAGCAGAGAGAGCAGAGAGAACAGCATCAGCAACAACATCAGCAGGAACCAGACAGAAGTTTTGTCGACTGTCGTGTGGACACAAAAGAGTTCTCTTTCTCTTTCCGAAGAAGCAGACCCTATCGTGTAGCCAAACGAGGACGCAATCTTAGACGATAAAAGATTGTCATCCTTCCTCGTACACACAAACACAAAAAAACAGCCCTTTTCAGGGCTACCCAATATTCTCGAAAAGAATTAATTATTCAATTTGCTTATGGTATGTGAGGAAGTTAGAAAAAAATAGAAGTGAGTCTATAATCACTGTCTCTTTTAACTTTTGTTTTGAAGTGCGTCTATAAGCACAACGTATTTTTTCAAAATAACTTGTTCAATGTATAATTAATATGAGTCAAGTATAAAAGTGAGTGAGTGTTTTATTTTAAAAGTCAGCTTGTTTTGTTTTTTTTTTGGTAATGATAGGGATAATGTAAGTTTCTTGGATCTAGGGGGTGTTTTCCATCACGTCCGCGTGTTTTGGTAATGATAAGGATACTGTAAGATTTTGGAACGTAAAGGGGTGTTTTCCATCACGTCCGCGCTTGAACTATATATAAAAAAGCACTCGTCAGTCTGGCTACCTATCGTTGACGCATCAACACAAAAGATGAGTAGAGTTCAAAAGCTAAGAGAGCTTCAGATGCACTTGGAGAATGCGAGGCGTCTCCTGGACGAACTGGCAATGGAGGCCTTAGAAGAACAGACTAGGATTGAAAAAGAAGAGGAGGAAAGAAAAAGGAAAGAAGAGGAGGAGAAGAGAAGACCTATCTTGCCTCACCGTATGATGAGACAAACAAGTCAAGTTACTCCTATGGTGAGGACGCCTTCACCACCAGAACCAGTTCGTCCACTACAGACACAAGCCCCACCGCAACAAACACAACCTCAACCGCAACAACCACAGCCTCAGCCGCAACAACGACAGTTGCGGAATAGGCGAAGATATGAAGAGGCTTTCACTATCCCTCAAACAGAAGACTGGGATAGTGAAGCCACTCATTCTCCCTCTGCACTCCCAATCACAAGAGTGAATTGGGAGAATGATTGGAGTAGGAGATGTGTGTGTGGGGCTAGACCTGGGAGATGCCAGCATTAACCAGGTGCAATTTGAAGTTTTAAAAACAGCCCTTCTCAGGGCTACCCAAATAACTAGAAAAGAATACTATGTCAATTGCCAATGAGTATGAGAGAGGAGTAGTGTGATTATAAACACTGACTCTGTTTAGATGGTATATGTTGTGATTTTGGATAGTATATAGTATGGTTTGTTTTGGCTGCTTCCCCGTGTGTGTGGTTACTATAGGGTGTAATTTTGGATAGTATATGATAGGGTGTGTTTTGGCTGCTTCCCCGTGTGTGTGGTTAGTATAGGGTGTGATTTTGGATAGTATATGATAGGGTGTGTTTTGGCTGCTTCCCCGTGTGTGTGTGGTTAGTATAGGGTGTGATTTTGAATAGTATATGATAGGGTGTGCTTTGGCTGCTTCCCCGTGTGTGTGGTTAGTATAGGGTGTGATTTTGGATAGTATATGATAGGGTGTGTTTTGGCTGCTTCCCCGTGTGTGTGTGGTTAGTATAGGGTGTGATTTTGGATAGTATATAGTAGGGTTTGTTTTGGCTGCTTCCCCGTGTGTTTGGTTAGTATAGGGTGTGATTTTGGATAGTATATAATAGGATTTGTAAGAAGTATCTAATATGACAAGTGAATGTAGGGGTGTTTACTTTCACGTCCGTGCTTAAGATATATATACGCAATCGTCGGTCCTTGGAGCCATTCAATTTTGAACACATCAAGATGAATTTTGAATTGTTTATCCAACTCCGAGACAGCTGGTTTGGGATCCTTGATGCAGAATATCAAGTGGAAAGACTTGAGGAAGAATTTCAGAGTAACCATGGCTTTGTAAGCCAACTGAAATTAGCAAGAGATTTATTAGAAAGTATGATAGAGGAGGAAGACCAGAAATTAAGAAGACGTATTAAAAGAAAATATATAAGAATAGGGGACTTGAAGCAAGCACTTGATCATGTCATCAAAGTCAGGTGTTTTCTAGAAGAAACATTACATCTGATAGAGTGGGAATATGTGAAGTGGGGTCTAGACAGGCTAAAGAAAGCAGAAGCAATGATGAGAATGGTGATGGAAGAACAGGTGATCCAGATTAAAGAAAACTGGTCTAAGGAGAGAAAGGAAAAAAAGAACAAAAAGACAAAAGAGGACTTTGATCTACTCAATCTAAGATGGATGAGAGTTCAGGAAAAGTTTAGAGCTATGGGACATCCTGACTGGATTCCCGAAGAAGAAAAGAAGAAGAAAACGGGAATCATTGGTAAAATCAAAAGGTGGTGGAACAATGGCAGAAAATAAAAGAAGAAGAAATATCCAAAGGCTCTTTTCAGGGCCACTCATAAGTCTCGAAAAGATAGTAGCTTTCATTGCCACCCTTTTTTTCCCTTGTCCCTAGACAGTTTCCCTATACCCATACAAATCATATTCCCCATGTTCCATGTCCCTTGAGGCTAAATAGGCCCAAATAGTTCCCATGTTCAATTCCCCTTGACGCTAGATAGGCCCACCATGTTCAATTTCCCTTGACGCTAGATAGGCCCACCATGTTCAATTTCCCTTGACGCTAGATAGGCCCAAATAGTTCCCATGTTAAATTCCCCTTGACGCTAGATAGGCCCACCATGTTAAATTCCCCTTGACGCTAGATTAGCCCAAGCTGTTTTTGACTGGATTTTCCCTTGACGCTAGAGTGCCCCATATTACTACTTGTATGTATGTATGTATGGATGGATGGATGGATGGATGGATGGATGGATGGATGGATGTTGGTATGTATGTGGGTAGGTATATATACACAAGCACGCATATATATATATATATATATATATATATATATATATATATATATATATATATATATATATATATATATATTCATCAGAATGATATCTCATAAAACAAAAATGCTTGTGCGAAACTGTCAGCTGTAAATTACTGGCTACTTATTACTTTCTGCACTATATAGTAGTTTTGTTAACTAAAAAAATTACTGCTGACTGCATAATGTTCAGGATTACATGGGTGTTGTGGTTTTATTAATCATTCATGCCTCAATTGAAAAGCATAGTATACATCGAGGTGACAGAGTACCTGCTAGACTTATGTTAACAAGGACGAAATCTTGTTTCTTCTTTATCAGACAGCGGACGCAAACGGTATTAACAAGATACAGGTGTTCCATTCTATACAAGACTATATATTAATACATTTCAGGTCATGTATGTTTGTCAACTAATTGCTTAACAACATTAATTTGAGTTACTATTTAGGACGGTACCAAGGTTATATATGACTGGCATATCCAAGGGTCAAACCGTGTATGAAGCCCATTGTACTAAGCGAAGTGAATTCAAGAGTCCTCCTGAAATTTGTAATTTGTATTTTAGATTAACTAATTAACTAATTTAAGATTAACTAATTAACTAATTTTAGATTAACTAATGTTGTTACCGCTTTAATATATCAGAAAAAGGATTCTAAAATTAAAATTCTACATATTTAGAAACAACTGCATATCGCCGAAAGTTTCCCAACCAGATTATAAATCGATACCGTGGGAGCGACATCAAACAGAAAACTAAATTTCTCTGACAGGTATTTAAATGAATTCACTGCAAAAAGAATTTTAAAAAAATATAGATTTGGGATTTTTTTAAAAGCACGACACAAAGGCTTAACATTCTGGCAACTAGTTTCGCGTTTTAAAAATGCTTCTTGAGACAGAATGTTTTGAAAGAAACGGATGATATCTTTATATTTTAAAATAAGAAATAGGTTATTGACGTAGCATCATAAACAATATGCATCATCGTAATAATTATATGTATGTGACAGCATCAAAAACACAAGGTCTCTAATAATAACTGAATCAGTGAAACAATAAAGACAATCACATACACGATTATAATTTTGAAATAGAGACATACATACATACATACATACATACATACATACATACATACATACATACATACATACATACATACATACATACATACATACATACGCAATAAAACATAGAATAATCACGTACAGAAAGAAAAACTTGTGTAAATGAGATCTTCGAAAGATTAAACCTATTCCCCATTTCTGATACACATGATATTGCATTTACATTGTCTTTCCTCCACATTTTGGTCCGTACGTACGTCACGGGTCAATTTATAAGATGCGAATTAAAATACCACCCATTCCCTGAAGTAACGTACAAAAGAAAAATTGGTTTTTGTATTCGAAATAAATATTGGAGGACGTGACAATAATCAACGAGATACCCAAGTAAAATTATAGCAGGGTTTGTAGACGAGTTGTTGTTTACTGACGCCTTCCGTTTCTGTCGCGTTAGTTTTTATTGTAAATGCCTTTCAATTTGATTTGAATAAAAGAAGTCCATTATGAAGCCGAGTATTAAAAATATGTTAATGGGTAAAACCTGTTCTTCAGAGTAATCCATCTGATTATTTTGAGTAGATTCATTAGAAATTAGTCGAGCATAAAGATCATAATTGGACAAATGACGTGAGATGCTATAACATGACGTCAATATGAAAATCACAATTTATGATATGGACAAATTACAATGCGTAATGAAATGATTAATAAAAATGAAAGTAAACCACATCATATTCAGAAATAATTGTCATAATAAATACAATAATACAACTTTGTATTTGAATCGCTGGGTAATTTTGATAATTGGAAGACGATTGTAAACATATACTTCGCAATACAGTTAGTAGACTTTAAACAATATGCATCGAGAACATTTGGTTCATTCTATGTTGTTGGATGCATCGGCTTTAATTACGTTGTATGCATCTAAATAATTTACTTTTTGGATAGTAATATCATTAGAATATTCAAAAACACTTTGGATGCGACCATACATTATGTGCATCTAAACAGTGTGTATAATTTGCCAGTGTCCTACAAGCGATACAACGCCGTATTGTAACCAGTTAATCGCATATCAGTCTGGTCTATCTTTAATATAAGTTAACCCTAATGTAAAATGATCCGATTTGAGGGATTATTTTCTTGCATTTTTTATTATATGGTACATATTGTTGTATACGTAACAAATGAGAAACTAAAACTATAAATGAGACATGAATTAGCGCAACCCTTCCGGTAATGCAGCCGAGCTGACATGGAAGCTCGAGAGTGGAGGCTCGAAAAGGACAGGGTGCATGGCTCAGTTCTTGAACCACGGATCCTGAGATATTAATATATATATATATATATATATATATATATATATATATATATATATATATATATATATATATATATATATATATATATATATATATATATATATATGATCATGTTGTTCGCTAAACTCTAGAAACGTGTTGATCCATAGGCTATAAAGATTATTTGAAGATGAAGCTCATAAGATTAAATTCTAATACAGTAAATGAATAAATTTCACGCAATTAGATCTAAAACCAGGAAGGCATTGCACGTAAGATTAAATGGATCATTAAACTGTTTTCAAATATGCAACGGTGAATACAGTAGAGGCATTGTGACAGTCAAGCATTTTGTCAAGTATGCAACGGTGAATACAGACATTGTGACAATCAAGCATTTGTCAAGCATGCTACGATGAATACAGGCATTGTGACAGTCAAGCATTTTGTCAAGTAAGCTACGGTGAATACAGGCATTGTGGCAGTCAAGCATTTTGTCAAGTATGCTACGGTGAATACAGGCATTGTGACAGTCAAGCATCTTGTCAAGTATGTTACAGCGAATACAGGCATTGTGACAGTCAAGCCTTTTGTCACGTATGCTACTGTGAATACAGGCATTATGACAGTCAAGCATTTTGCCAAGTATGCTACGGTAAATACCGGATTTGTGACATTACAAAGGATAATGTGACATTATACACTACACACGATAATGCGACATCGGATATTGCACACGATAATGTGGCATTATACACTACACACGATAATGTGGCATTATACACTACGCACGACAATGTGGAATTAGACATTTTACACTATAGTGTGACTTCAGACAATGCACACGATAATGTGACATTATACATTACACACGATAATATGAAATTATAAAACTACACACGATAATATGATATTAGAGATTACACACGATACTGTTACACCATACACTTCTTGTGGGTGCCATCTCACATCAATTTGCCTGGAAATGAAAAAGCAGACAAAGCAGCAAAAAGCAGTCTGATGAAAGACCAAATTGAACCCGTACAGTACAACACTCAGGAACTATATAGTCAAGTCAGGGACAGAATTAATAATAAATGGCAACAACAATGGGAAAACTCCACAAAGGGTAGACATCTATACCAACTACAAAAGAGGTCAGTAGAACCCAACGTTTACCAAAAAGCCTTGCAGCCATTGATATTAAAATAATCAACAGAATCAGAACAGGTAAAACACTACTAAATGGCAGCTTTATGAAACATATAAGTACAGGACCCACGCCGGATAAATGTCCACACTGTCCAGAAACTGAAACATTGGAACATGTATTCAACATATGTCACAAATACCATCGACAACGTACCGTCTTCCAACTACAACAAAGAAAACTTGACTCAGTTACATCATTTCCCCAAATTCTAGATAAAAGGTATAACAAAAACGTAAATGCTACCTATATAAATATACTTAATTACCTAAAATCAATAGACATAAAACACAAAATATAAATATCAAAACCATCAAATAAGTAAATAAACATAAACATAGCCAAAGAGTTAATATTTATCAATCAAGGGGTCAGAGCAGATAATAACATCGCTAGCTCAAAAAACAGACCCACGTAACAATGCCTTAAATAAACGGACCAAAAAAAAAAAAATTATAACTATCAAATAGATAAATAATTAACGAGGCCATATCGGTTAAAGGGGCCAGAGCGGATAGTAATACCGCTAGCTTAAAAAAGCAGAACAACTTAACATTACCCTAAAATAAATATATAAAATAAAATAGAAAAGGGGAAAGGAAGGGAAAGGGGGGATAATATAAACATTGTAATGCGAGGAAAAAAGGAAGAAACGGGAGAGGGAGAAAGGGAAGAAGGAGAAGGGGAAAAAAGAGAACATTACACTAAGTAGTGGCACAATGTAGGTACAGTAAAACCAGTCAACCGGCAAGTGGCAAGATAAGTGTGATGAGAACACCGGGATCAAATAGTGATAGCTCAAGGAAACATAACACCAACAAACCGACAAGAAAAAGTAAAAGGAAAGGGAAAAGGATGGAAGAAGGAAAAAGAAAGAAAGAGGGAAGAAGGTAGTAGGAAGAAAGTGGGAAAGAAAAAAGGGAAAGGAAGAGAAAAAGAAGAAGGAAGAAATGAAATAACACCAAACTCTAATCTTTTTTTTTTTAATTTTTCATTTGCTTTTTTTTTTTTTTTTTTTTTTTTTAAATTTATTTATATATATATATATATATATATATATATATATATATATATATATATATATATATATATATATATATATATATATATATATTTTTAAATATTTTTAATTTTTAATTTGTTTTAATTTTTTAAATTTTATTTTATTTTATTTTATTTTTCTCCCTAGGGTTCTAATTTGGTACGAGAACCCTTTTCAAACAATCTCTTTCTCGAAATCTAACTTGATCAATTTTGACCACCGCTCAAAATTAACAAGCTAAAGTACCGTACAGTGACTACACTTATTTATGTCGCTAAGACATTTTAGCAATTAAATTTGTTAAGGACCTACAACATGTACACTATGTACTAGAAATATTTATTGTTAGGAAAGATGAAAAATTCTATGACTATATGGATTTGATATAATTGCACAGGTGGCTTACACAACATTGGTATTTGTTCTGCCTTCCTGCTTTGCCGTGACCCGACATTTTACTCTAAGGCGAGACTGCCATTTAACGCGGAAGCCGGGGAGACTGCGACAACACAGCCTAGTGTAGTCAAAGTTACCTTTGGTCCCAACCAATCAAATAGCCCGACCCTCGGGCATTAACTGGTCGCGAAAGCACATAGTTGCGCATGCGACCTTAACTCATATTAAAAAAAAACCATACATTACACACGATAATTTGACATTAAACATTACACACAATAATATGAAATTAGAAAATTATACACGATAATATAATGTTAAAGTTTTTACACGATACTGTGACATTAGACATTACACACGATAATGTGACATTATACATTACACACGATAATTTGACATATACATTACACTTGATAGTTTGATATTATACATTGCACACGATAATGTGTGATTTTACATCATACTACAAGGTTTCACAAATCTAATTGAGAGGCCACTGTTCTTCTGGATTTAAAAAATAGATATTGGCAAAGCTTTTCAGCTATGCTTTGTGTCATTTGTGTCAGATGAGTACATAAGGTTTATATTGATTCAGCTTGATAATTATATAACCACTTATCATTGCATACGGGTACATAGTTTCAATCCTTTGTTGTACTTACCTAATATTTACAAAATAGTTGATTAAAGTATGAAATTTTAGTGTGTGCTCAATCAGGTGCCAGCAACAGAAGCATTTATGTATTCGAAATGCCAGACAACGTCTCTATAATGCAGGGAATAAGTAATGTAAATATTTTTGAGGTTGTTGATCATCCTTCTTGATAAGTAATGCCTTCCGATTATCATCTGCAATGGCACGCACAAACCAAACATCCATAATGTGCACAGGATTGTAAATTTTTACACACTCACATCTTTCATCATTCTAATTAATCCAGTTTGTATCTTCTCAATTTTCTCTTTTTGGTTTGCTTTTCTTTTTTGTTTTGTTTTGCTTCTCTTTGTTTTCATTGTGTTTTATGTTTTTGCTTAGTGTTCATTTTTAAATTCTGCATGTTTGAGATTGCGTAGTTTATATTAAGGCTATTATAATAGACTGTGTGCTATAAGCAAGAGTTTAAAAGGGAGAGGTAAACATAATACGTTAAAACTGTTCATCAAAATCATTTTCAAATTTGTCATTACTCTGACACTAGAACTCGAATATGGCACCATCAGTGACTGAAATATCAAAACAAGTTGAACAAAGCTAAATGCTTTCATCAATACTAAATTCGAGAAGAGCAGAGAACATCAGAGGCTTCTAGCCTATCACGCACCCCCATTCCGCCAGGAGGCCAGATATTGACTTTCGGCGATATGCGAGAATGCCCGTGACAGGCATTTTGATGCCACTGAAAGCACAAGGAATTGACATCAATGGTATTGACGGAATACAAAATGGACGGATTAACAAATTTATAAATTACCCCAAAAAGTTTGAAATTCCAAAACTAGACAATCAGGAAAGAGAGGTTAAAGGCTTCAACGAGTGGCACTAGCCCGACCAATAGTTGGGGAGGTGGAAGCCAAAGTAACTGACATATTTGTCTTGGGCTTCCTCTTGAAATAAACAGTAGCGAAATAACCAACAAAAACAGAAGGAAAGTAATACACAAGTAATAGCCAGTAGAATGACACAAATATGAGGGTGTAGGAATGTCAGGTCGGGAGTTAGAATTATTACAGTCCTGAGAGAAGAGGCGAGAAACTCCCTACTAAATTCTATGTTATGGGCTTTCACCGTAAGACGTGTTAAAAGGGATTGATGATGGACAGACTCTGCTGCTGCCGCAAACAGGTTTTCCACGGTCCAAATGACTGCAAAAACCAGCCTGGAAGTTTATGCAGCCAAGGTTGTAAATTAAATTATCAACTTGTATGTGGAGTAAAGTGAAGGGCTACATAAATAAATAAGCATAGAAAATGGCAAGGAAACGAACATGCCGCAAAATACCATAACTGACGAAAACATAAACCAAAAATAAAACCCACCTAAAAACACAAGAAACAACAACAGGTGCAACCAACATAGGGTAAGCAAATTGTTTTAAAGCACACCATAGATGGTACTTACCTGTATTATAATCCCAAGTGCCGATTGTGCGTCAATAATGGGACACAAGGATGACACGTCAAAAAACAATTTGAATGGGACAATTTTCTCAGCCCAAATAAGACAACGGTACTGGCAAAACCGCTATAAAAGAGGGCGATGAAGGAAACATAATGGAGAAAATCCATTCTATCACCTTCATAATCGTCTGCGGGAAGAGGGAAACTCCCTAGATGAAAGAGACACCCTACCCAGCAGAGCAAGGCCCGGTGGACATGATGGGCTTACAGCCGTTGATGTCAAAAGCGGTGTCAAAGCTACGGGAAAAATGAGAAAGAAAACCCTATCGGCCTATAGTCCCTCGTGTCCAATCTGAATCTATGAGGAGAATCAAGTCTCCCAAGTTCAGGTCACGCCGTATCAGACAAAAGCGGTGGGCATTAAGAAAAACAATGTGTAAGTATCCGCCCCCCCCCCCCCCTAGAAAGAGAGACGTTGGAAACGGACACCGACTACGAGACTGACAGTAAAATTGACCAGTACAATGAAACAAATAATGGAAATTACAGTAAAATCGATACTAATCTGGAGGAAACGGAAACTATCCAAAATGAAAACACATATCAACAATATTCACAGGGCCAGTGCTCTCCAAAAACAAACACAAATACATAGATAATAAAGAAGTCTTAACATTATGTTTTTCTTGTTGATGTAGGATTTAACGCCATTTTCAGCACAAGTTAGGCTATACATGACGGCCAGTATTTATGGTGGATGAAGAACCAGAAAACCCCCGGAAAGAACCACCGACCCACGGGAAGCTACTGGCAAGCTTTCTCGCATACCCACATTGGCCGAATCTGAGACTCGAATCCACACACAGACCCCAATATTAACATTAAGCAACTAAATTAACAATAATAACCTTAAAATTATGATAATAATTGACAATAATTACCTTAAAATTACGATAATAATTGACAATAATAACCTTAAAATTACGATAATAATTGACAGTAATAACCTTAAATTATAATAATAATTAACAATAATAACCTTAAAATTACGATAATAATTGACAATAATAACCTTAAAATTACGATAATAATTGACAATAATAACCTTAAAATTATAATAATAATTGACAATAATAACCTTAAAATTACGATAATAATTGACAATAATAACCTTAAAATTACGATAATAATTGACAGTAATAACCTTAAAATTATGATTATAATTAACAATAATAACCTTAAAATTACGATAATAATTGACAATAATAACCTTAAAATTACGATAATAATTGACAATAATAACCTTAAATTTACAATAATAATTGACAATAATAGCCTTAAATTTACGATAATAATTGACAATAATAACCTTAAAATTACGATAATAATTGACAATAATAACTTAAAATTACGATAATAATTAACAATATTAACCTTAAAATTACGATAATAATTAACAATAATAACCTTAAATTACCATAATAATTAACAATAAGAACCTTAAAATTACCATAATAATTAACAATAATAACCTTAAAATTATGATAATAATTAACATTAATAACCTTAAAATTATGATAATAATTAACAATAATAACCTTAAAATTACTATTATATCGATGATAAGAGATGCGGCAACCTGACAGGATAGGGGAAATTGGAAGGATCCAACTTCCTAATAGAATCAATGAATAAAAATGGATTAGATAAGGGAAAAGTGATCAAACTAATAGAAGTAACAGAATACGATATTATCTTCAAGCAAGAAACCCACAATACTTTCACATAGATATGATAGAAAGCAAACTAAAGGCAATAGTAATAACACACAATTGCGTACAAGATGATATAAAGGGAACTATAATAAAAACATAAAAAAACGAAGAAGTGGAACATTTCAAATTCAGGACGATACATATAATTATAGGAAAATGTCATCTAAAAATGTTTACTTTCTAGCAAATAGAGACAAAAAACCCAACAGTTCATAGAAAACCTTTATAAGTATCTAAATGAGTACTCTAAGGATAATTTGATTCTAGGGGGAGATTTGAACTGGGCAGTGGAGAACATTGATAGAACGGTAGAACTAACACAAATGACAAACGTTGTAAACAGGAAATAGAAAATCTATTATAAAAGCACAAACTAGTAGACATTTATATGAGGTGAATCTTACCCAGACATAATATGCATATTAATATAAAGACAAGTATGCTAATATATTCGATACAATTTATGTTCCAAATTATGGAGAAGACTTGTATAAAAATGCAACAGTCTCCGAGGTAAAAATCTATGACCATAATTTAATAAATATTGACATAAGTATAAAGTTAAGGATTAAATATGGAAAGGGAAATTAGGAAATAAACAATAAAATTCTGGAAGAACAGGAATTTATAGAAATGACAAGAAAGGATTTAATGAAATTTAAATAAGAAAATATAGATATTATCAATGAATATTGACAATTTAAAAACTTAAATTAAATAAAACGCGATCAGTTCTTCTAACAGAAGAATGGAATTACAAAATATGGAAAAAGAGTCTTTGTAAGGCAACTAGGTAAGAACAATACGAGGAAAACTAAAAATAGACGAAGAAAAGGCTCAGAGAAATAAACGAAGACGAATTAAAGGGAAGAACAAAATAAAGGAAGACAACTAAGAGCAGGAAAGTATACACATTTATATAAGAAGGCGGAAGGCCTAGATAAACGTGAGGAAATAAGAAAAGAGGGAAAATTATATAAAATAAGGGATAAAAACAAAGAACTAACTCGGAACAAAGAATCGTGGATTGCAATTTAAGCTATTATAAGGATCTTTACACATCTCAACAAAATGACACAAATACCATAACTAAATATCTTGAAGAGATATAATGCGAAACGAGATCGTTAGAACATATAGACACATGTGACGATTTCACATCAAAAGAAGATATTAAAACAACCAGTATGCAACTAGCGAAAGGAAACTCGCCAGGCGGAGATGGACCCGCAGCGGAATTTTATGAAAAAATTCAAGGTGAGATATCGCCGATCCTTGGAATATTATATAATAATATTATACTTAGAAAAGGCACAATGCCAAACACCATGCGGGAGGGAATAATTATAATAATAATAATAGTTTGTAATTACGCCCTCCCCCATGGTTTGCCATTGTGCCTTTTTTCAGTATAATCCATTCTATCTCAAAGGGAAATAATAAAGAGAAGAACTGAAAAGCACGTCTCCTATCTCAAAGGGAAGGGATAAAGAAAAGAACTGAGAAGCCCGTCTCCTATCTCAAAGGGAAGGGATAAAGAAAAGAACTGAGAAACCCGTCTCCTATCTCAAAGGGAAGGGACAAAGAGAAGAACTGAAAAGCCCATCTTCTATCTCAAAGGGAAGGGATAAAGAAAAGAACTGAAAAGCCCGTCTCCTATCTCAAAGGGAAGGGATAAAGAAAAAACTGAAAAGCCCGTCTCCTATCTCAAAGGGAAGGGATAAAGAGAAAAACTGAAAAGCCCGTCTCCTATCTCAAAGGGAAGGGATAAAGAAAAGAACTGAGAAGCCCGTCTCCTATCTCAAAGGGAAGGGATAAAGAAAAGAACTGAAAAGCCCGTCTCCTATCTCAAAGGGAAGGGATAAAGAAACTAACTGAAAAGCCCATCTTCTATCTCAAAGGGAAAAGGTAAAGAGAAGAACTGAAAAGCCCATCTCCTATCTGAAAGGGAAGGGATAAAGAAAAGAACTGAAAAGCCCATCTTCTATCTCAAAGGGAAAGGATAAAGAAAATAACTGAAAAGCCCATCTCTGATCTCAAAGGGAAGGGATAAATAAAAGAACTGAAAAGCCCATCTTCAATCTCAAAGGGAAAGGATAAAGAGAAGAACTGAAAAGCCCATCTCCTATCTCAAAGGGAAGGGATAAAGAGAAGAACTAAACAGCCCATCTCCATCCTAAATACAGATGATACAATTTTAAGCAGAACTTTAGCTAATTGGTGAAAAAGGGGATTTGACCAATAATAAATATAAACCAATATCCTCAATATAAGAACATTAATTGATTACATAAATGAAATAGGTAAGAAAAGTTCCATGGTAAAGTTCGACTAAAGAAAGCCTTAAACAGATTAAACACAACTATATGCAGAATTTGTTTTAAAATAATGGTCTTGGAAATAATTTTCGAAGCAGGACTCAGATCCTGTATAATAAAATAACTTCAAAAGTACAGGTAAATGGGGCGACTACGAAGTTCAGAGATCAGAAATAGCAATAGAAATCTTTAGCCACAAGATAAGAAACAAAGAAGTAGGCGGGATACAACTCCCGAACTTAAGATAGGAATTTAAAATGCTTTAATATGCTGTTGACGATTGTGCAAACGTTATGAAAGATAACATATCTTTTAAACATCCAGAGAATAAATTCAAAACATTTGGAAAGGTCTCTGGATCAAAAAATAAACCATGATCGAACAGAGATCTTAAAAACAGGAAACTGATGCGGGAATTACCCGGCCCCGCCCCCCCCCCCCCCCCAAAAAAAAAGAAAACCTAGTGAAAGATTGGGTCAAAGATGATGAGATAGAAAACTTTCAAAATATGATTTGAAAGATTGCAGAAACACCAATATATGTGATTTAACGCCGCTATGCATAATGTTCAATTATCTCCACAATACATGACTGACGGGTGAAGCGGCTAAAAGAAGACACATGATTATGATTATACCGAAACCTTCACTATGATAAAGGGCTAACTTCACCAAATATAACGTAATAGCTCAGTTTGAAAACAGGAAGGACGAAAGATTACAAATAATTATGGGAATCTGCAGGAAAGAAAGGTACCGAAGGAACTATATAAAATTTGCTGGATGAGGATTGGGACAAAAATGTATTGATACAAGTTACAGACTGTATAATAAAAAGTATGATGGCTTGTGGACAGGTTATTAGGATAGGTAAGTAGCCGGCCATAACATGACATCACCGGGGGGGGGAAGCTATGGAGGATTATCTTCGGTTTACAGACAAAGTATGGGCGAGTACCAGTCAAAGCAAGGAATGGAATCCTCACCTCATCTTTTCACCCATGGAAATATAAAAGTTAAACTAATGAATAACTAATTCAAAACTTAAAAGACACACTCTTACAAACAGTGATCCTTGGTTAACTCTGAACAACACTAACACCATAAAATTGAAGGAGAAACACCCTAATATTGAAATGGCTAACATTCCCTGAGTTTGTTTTACATGCAGCAGTTACATAGAAGACACGGGTAACCTGCGGACGAGGAGAAGTACGAACATATATATCACAAGGCTAGTAGTGCGGGGGCATATATATCGCAAGGCTAGTAGTACGAGACATATATATCGTAAGGCTAGTAGTACGGGGGCATATATATCGCAAGGCTAAGTGATACGGCGCTACACGAGGTGAGCAGGCTTGTGAAAGCGCATTAGATAAACCTAGCCATAGGACTGACTAATCCCAAGATTCCCATAACTAACTAACAAAAATGTGTTCTTCTTTAATTTAGGACCTTTCGGATCATTTTGATTTGTGATAATCTTGATAACTGACGATACGCATCTGCACTAGCTATGGCCGTAAATTGCTGATCAGTAGGGCACAGATAATTAAATAAAAAGCCCAATGCGGCGGACAAAGTTATGGCCTCATCTATTTTTTAATAAGCAACCATTTCTCATTTACAAAAGAAATTCTAAAAGATAAACAGGAAACGAAATTTGAAAATTTCCAAACAATTTAAAAAAAAAATGCTTAATTTTTTTTCTTCTTTTTCTTCCAATGATGAGGAAACTAGGGAATTTTTTTTATACAGAAATGCTGTGATCACAAACAAATGTATAGCACGCAAACACAAGCTCCTTAGCAAAGATCACTTGAATATAGAAGGGAAGTGATCCCAACACGGATATTGAAGCCTAGATGAAATGAACAACCCTTTAGACTATACAGGGATAACCTATTGAATTATCTATCATAATTCTGTTTGGAAAAAAGAATGCAAACACAAACATCTTAGGGGGTACATGAACACATTACCACTTTTTTAAAATTGGGGGGCAATCTGTCTGGTGCATCTCACCCTGAAAAGAAACGAAATGCCAATGTCTCAATCATGCAGAAAATAAGCAGTAGAAATAGTTTTGAAGATAATGCGTTGCCGACTAAAATATTTGTACTGAACTGATTTTGAATATAAAGATGTATTACTAAATCTTTGAATATCAGCTTATTCAGAGAATGTGGTGCAGCGTTGTCGGAAGTTGAAAGTAATACATTAGAATATAGCGTGTTGGATCTGGTAATGCTATACTAGTATGATTTTGAGACCATTGCTGTATATGATATTATTAAACTTCAAGACAGTACAATTACGTAAGAGTATTAAGTTTGAAAGCAAAAAGAGGCCGATCGGAATTGGACAATGAAATTATTTTAAATTCAAATTCACGAAGGCGTTGGATAATAAGTTAGCGATGAAATGAGATGATTAAGCGTTGTAATTTTGAGGAAAAAAGTTTCCTTCTTTACGTTTAACATATAAAACAAAATATGCAATGTTTCAGTTATTGTCTATCTCTCTGCAAAAATGCTATTTTAATCTAAATCTGACCAAGAACAATTATGCACGACTGAGAATTATGGTGATTCTAAAACTTAAAAGCCTTGACGTGCCATTAGCTAAGATGTTTCTGATCATTTGTATCTTCATTATAATAACAAACTGTTACTCACGTTAGCATGTTCTGTCATGTTTTCCATTAACACGTCATGTATGGTTGTAGTGTCATCTTATAATTAATTTTGATAACCCAAGTCTTAAATCTTACCAGAACACAAAACGAAAAGGGATTTATATTCAAAGATTTGTCACTGTGCTTGAAATATTATATTTCAAATTAAACAAAACGACATAGAAAGACATCAATAGTATAACATGAAGAATACACACATAAGACATAATGAATGGAACAGTTGTTCATTAAACATGATTAAGGGTTGCAATTTTGAAGAAAAAAATTCTTCTTTACGTTTAACATATGAAACTAAACATGCAATTTTCAGTTATCGTCTATCTCTTTGCATCCATGCGATTTTCTGTTATCGTCTATCTCTCTACAAACATGCGAATTTAATCTAAATGTGACCATAAACATATATTTCAATATCTAAACATTTAGAGATGACTTTGATATCGGAAAACCAGCTATTTAACAGCTGATCAGAAATAATGTAAACAACTTGCGTTATCATCTTAATGAGACAAGGTAAATAAACATAAATTTAATTTCTGAAATTAGACTTTCTATCGTAGAATTGAGAACGAATTAGCACCTTTGAAAGAAGGTAATAATTCACTTGATTTCGAAACGATCGGATGATATATGTTCAACAAAAGGTTCCCATTAAAGTGTTATTATCTCATCTGACTGTCAGGTCAGTATCTATTCATCGCGTCACACTGTGCTATCAAGTTTGTTTATGTTTTAATCATTGGTTGTTGACAGGCCGATATAATGGTCATGTCTCACAGAGAGATCCCACATTTATGTCATGCAAGGCTAGATTTCAAATACTTCAAAGATTAGCCTTTCAAAGATGACTGAAGTGGATTCGAATGTTTACATACTTTGTAATACATACTTTCTCCCCAAGTTCAGAAAATAAAATATAGATATTGATCAATATGTTTTATACATTAAATTAATTTACAAGTCATACTCGAATGCTGCACACCCAAAGCGTCTTTTGCATGTTTAAGAAAGAAAGGTGAAATTAGATATTGGTTGACACATATACGTTGAACTTGGTGATGAGAGATTAAAGTTCAGTTTATCAGCTATGGTCAAATTATGACTGATATACTAACGTTGGAGGTTTTGTTGTACCAAGATTACGCCATATACATCGAAGTTAATCACTGCAAATAAACACATTTCAAGGTGGGATAGCATGGTAGTTTAACAAACACATTTCAAGGTGGGATAGCATGGTAGTTTAATAAACACATTTCAAGGTGGGATAGCATGGTAGTTTAACAAACACATTTCAAGGTGGGATAGCATGGTAGTTTAATAAACACATTTTAAGGTGGGATAGCATGGTAGTTTAATAAACACATTTCAAGGTGGGATAGCATGGTAGTTTAATAAACACATTTCAAGGTGGGATAGCATGGTAGTTTAATAAACACATTTCAAGGTGGGATAGCATGGTAGTTTAACAAACACATTTCAAGGTGGGATAGCATGGTAGTTTAATAAACACATTTCAAGGTGTGATAGCATGGTAGTTTAACAGCGCGCCACGCTTGCTATTCCATTTAACTATGAACATTAACTTAAAAAAAAAAAATTGGAGCCTTGCGCAGTTTATTCTCAAGCGACTCTACGTCTCATATTGAAGCATACATGAGTGTAGCTATATTCCATATAAAGGGTGTACAAGGAGAGAAATTATAACACAACTTGTTCGTTCTGAAGCATGAAAGGAACATTTTGTAAATCTATACTTTTCATATACAACTGTAATCATTACAATAATATCATAACATAATGACAGTAGCAGCATGATTTACTGTTGTCAATATAGACGCACACGCAGTTTATGAAGAAGAGCTAATTTTTATTTTTTACTGGAAGATGTAGAAAGATACTGTTATGTTCATATCCTAATTTTGGATCCCTTTCACTATAATTTTTTTTCTTCAAATTTAACGTATGTTTTGCGTAACTAATAATATAGATTTGCGCAATCATCAATGATATATCACATTTGAAAATAGTCTAAAGGGTGTGTTTTATTGATCGATTGGAATATTCTTCGTATCTACAACTGGATTAGAGTATTTTTCAATGGAACGATTACAAAACCTAAACTCGCTTGATTCATAGTCTCATTTTAAGGGCAAATATGTCTTGTATACATAATATGAGGTACGACTAAACTGTATTTGGCACACCACACAAAAAATATTTCTTTAAGAAGACTTTAATTCTGTTGTTGTTGTTGTTGTTGTTTTAGGGTTTAACGCCATTTATACATGGCGGAAATTGTATTAATTGTGGAGGAAGAACCCGGGAAACACCTCAGAAAGAACCACCGACCCACGAGAAGCTACTGGCAAGTTTTCTCACATACCCACATTGACCGAATCCGTGACTTGAACCCAAGTAGACAGAGGTGAGATGTCAGTGATCCGTAACGGAGAGCGCTTTAGACCACTCGGCACCTCAGGACCCCTCGTTAATTCTGTAATTACACATTAATTTCAGTTTGATTACATAGCAAGGCTAGATTAAATCATTCACACACACACACACACACGCGCGCGCACGCACGCATACACACACATTTATTTATATTGTCCTCTCTATTGGTCATACAATAACAATTATGAATTTTGAGGTACGTTTCAAATGTTAGCTCTTTTTTGTGTCCTTCTCAATAATCACTTTTTATGTTTTACGTCGTATATAATAGTTCATAGAAGAGTGCTATTCAATATAGTAATGTTATCAAACAAAAACAAAATTGCACAATTCATAATCAGTTTTGACTGAACCTCAAACATGTTGATTTCGGAGTCTCAGAGATGCTACCAGATTTGATGATTTTGTACGAATTATTAACTTCTTTGCACGGCTAGCTACAAACTCTTCTGCATTTGTATCTTGCAAACAATACGCCGTCATTGAATGTTTCCGAATGATGTTACCGTCATTGAATGTTTTCGAATGATGTTACCGTCATTGAATGTTTCCGAATGATGTTACCGTCATTGAATGTTTCCGAATGATGTTACCGTCATTGAATGTTTCCGAATGATGTTACGCTCGCTTTTATATATATCAGACGAATATCACTTTTATTGGTTTCTAACTGTATTCCGTATTGAGACGATCCCTAATTGATATATAATATTCAAAGTGCTCGTGAACAAAACAAAATATGTATTGTTCATGAATTATAT
Source organism: Unio delphinus (assembly GCA_029339505.1). Lineage (NCBI taxonomy): Eukaryota > Metazoa > Mollusca > Bivalvia > Unionida > Unionidae > Unio > Unio delphinus. The sequence goes on along the minus strand of JAQISU010000112.1, from coordinate 7,546,430 downwards.
CAGTGGACCATCATATGTAAAGACGTTTATTTTACATTTGAAATGATAAAGTAAATTAGGTGATTTGATCCAAAACTCAGTTAGAAGTTATAATTATATGAAAACTTATCATTTAACATTGAGTATTTACTTCCACACATTGTTGACTAATGAACATTTTATGTTGTACTCAGTAAGTAATCTGAAATATTTCAATCCGTTGATGAGGTTAGTATCTAACCTATCTACCCACCCACCCATCCATCCATCCATCCATCCATCCATCCATCCATCCATCCATCTATCTATCTATCTATCTATCTATCTATCTATCTATCTATCTATCTATCTATCTATCTATCTATCTATCTGTCTGTCTGACTGTCTGTCTATTTGTATACTTACATTAAATATATAAATCATAGGCGCCAGTTTGCATACGCTCATCCATATTCATAAATCAGATTTAACTAAAATGTTGCCTAATGTATCGTAATAATATATTTATGCGTGAACTATATGAAATTTAGCAATTCAGATATAAACTACCTTTCAGGAAAACAACAATCTAGTACGTATAAATGGATCGAAGACTATACCTTTAACTGAAATGTGTAGCAGGGAATTTATGTACGTGTCAAGCGAGAGAAGATCATAGAATATAAGTCTAATGATCTTTAAAAAAAAAAAAAAAAAAAACTCAATTCGAGAGATAAACATGATCTAGTGAATAACTGTCACACTATCCACTACGTGCAGAGGATTTATATGTTTTGACAATTAAATACACAGGACTTTCTCAAAGGGCGCTATATGTCTTATTGTGAGACTGCATTAATATACAACTTTAAGTTGCGATAATTGACATTCTGTAGCGCAATTAAACATTACATCACCAACGAATCTCCCACTCTACGTTGGGGAAGATTGCGTAGCTCAAACAGTAATTATGGCTTAATGTATACAGCCCAAATCTACGAGTGGCCGAGTGGTCTAAAGCGCTGTCCGTTAAGGATCACTACCATCTGACCTCTGTCTGCGTGGGTTCAAGTCGAAGATTCGGCTAATGTACCTATGTGAGAAAGCTTGCCAGTAGCTTCTCGTGGGTCGGTGGTTCTTTCTGGGGGTTTTACCGGGTTCTTCCTCCACCAATAATACTGGCCGCCATGCATAGCCTATTGTGTGCTGAAAAATGGCTTTAAACCCTACAACAACAACAATAGCAACCAAATCTACGTTAAATCTTGGAAACAATTATATAATATATAATCTTGCTACTTACGAGCGAGTAAGTAACTAACCCAACCCTCATTAACACTTAGCAATTGCTATTTCATAATTAAAAGTGTCTGCCAATATTTAATTCCTGTCTGTCTTGTATCTTAATGAATTAAAGTCTTGTTGAATCATGTATGCGCCATATAGATACATGAAACTCTCCATGTGCTAGAATTCGTAACAGTGACACCAAAGAACATTGAATAATATATACCGGGATTTCGGAAAGATCGTGGTATCTGTGACTCGCTTTCAGCGTGTAAGTGGTACGGTGTAGTTTGCGATGATATAACGCACATATTAACATTGCATGTTTAAAACACAGGCGTACAAGACGCCTACGTGTTATGAATATCAAACACCCTTTGAATGAAAGAGATTAGATCAGTTTTTTAGTGTCCAGAACACATACAAACTGAGTCTAATTGAATACGCCACACAATGCAGTCACGGCCAATAACAAGTATCCACCACAGAATATATATATATAAGCTGTAATAAGTTGCAACAAAAATTCCATTTATTGTTGTCTTTTTTGTGTTTAATGTTACGTTTATATTCATTAGTAAATCTAAGATTTAGTGATATCCAGACACGCGCTGATCAAGTAATTTTAGTGGGAGTCATGTCAAAGAATGATTGCGCCATACCGTGAACGTTATTTGGAAAGATGACGAGTCACGCCTCTGCAAAACAATGTAAGATACAAACAACAGTATATTGATGACTAATACACCTTGATGACTGTGTTCACTTCTTCGAAAGCTAAAATAAGACTGCTGTTACTAATTTGAAATATTGTTAATACGTGCCGTAACAAATTCCATTTAGTTAGAACTCAAATTGCAAAAAGGGTAATGTTACCATGAATGAGGAAGAACATGTACATCATGTCATTGACGACCGCTTTACGTATGAACTAAATAAGTCATAAAGCTGCCTATACGTGTATCATGATTTATGTTTAGTCCTGGCTTTTTGGAATCTCATTTTGTTAAAACATATTTTCCTCGTGGATTCAAAAGTCTTATCAAATGACTGAAACGGGCTAGCGGTACTGACTGCTTAATGGAAGATGGTGAAAACCTTGGAATTTCCTGTTTGTTTATTTACTTATTGTATTGCAGAACGTGTATCGTCACACTAATCACAATTCACAACGTATCCTTCGAATCAACAACTCTAATACTCTCCACTAATGGACGGCATTAATGAAACTTAATTGTTCTTGTTCAATCAATTATCCCTCTCTGTAATTGTTCTGCATACTCCCTTTACTCAATGCAGTCCGCCAACAGACTCTACTCTCACACTTTCCAAAGTCAGTTGTTTTGTTTTGGTAATGCTAATTTGTTTAAGTTTATACCAGAACATTGACCAAGTTTATACTGGATGCCGTATTGTCACTGGCATAAATTGGACCAGCTGGTTTCTTTAACATTAGCAATATATTTCTGTAAAGATTCAAATGTATTCGTTTAAACATATCTAGATCAGAAACACCAAAGCGACCAATTATGCCTTAGGACATATTCCTCAATATTCATATCAAGGAACAAATGCTACTCTTGTTGTTGTGAAATGCAGTGACACGTTTCATGGATGGTAGTATTGCTATATGAGTGAACTCAATAATATATACATTATACTTGTGGCTGAAAAAATACAGTATTCATACTTGTTTACAAATCTTATCCTTTTATATATTTGGTGATTGGATATGCTATATTTTGATCCTCAATGGTGACAGATCATGTTGGTTTATAAAGTTTCTGCGTTGATTCATGTTTGATTATTCGTTGAAGTGACGTGTTTTGATTAGTTCCTTTAGATATTACATCTCATTTCTTAAACTGATGGGCATCATTTTATTCAAGCCATCGTTACAGTTATATTGTGTCAGATTCATTCATCGTTCGTTTGCATTATAGACAAATGTCTCATTCTCAAAATCGCTTTCACTGTCTTCGCTAAATTCGATGTCAACCCGGCTTCATCATATTATGACGTGCAATGTACGTTGATTACAATGAGCTTTGTGATTGGAGTGATAATATCCTGACAACAAGCCGACCAGTCCTAACGAGGCCGCTGTTAGTATGATTTTGTAAGTATGACTCGGCCAAGGATCGAACTAACGACCTCCCGCATCTGAGTCAGATGCTCTAACCACTAGGCCACCGGAGCGGTCAGATATAAACGGATAACGTTATTTGAGATTATTAAAAAATAAATGATACGTTTATGCCATTATGCCGTAGATTGTAGGAAATTAAAATTCCGGTATTAACAAACCTGCTGAACCAAAGAATTTTACTGTCTAAAGGAACAGCAAAACCTTTTATGCTGAATGTCAGCCAAATTAAAACATCTATTCTGGAGGAACTGCATACAAACTATGTTTCAGCAATTAAACACGTTGCTTTTAATTTTTCTATGTATTATTTTAGAAGTTGACCACAAATTAGGCATTTTCTGCTTAAACTGTAAGTCACTAACACAAAACTGGACAGCAGCTTCAGATGGATATAAGCTTTTCTTAAACTGAGCAAACATTGACGTTAATGGATTTTACTCCAACATAAATTATCCCCTAGCTCACGTTAATTATGTGTGCCTCTCATTCACTCTTTAATAGCAAGATACAATTTTCAAAGATTTGCGTTGTCATTAACACAGACAAGGGACTACGAATCATTTTCATGATTGATCATTTTAAACGGCATTTCTTGTTTATTCCTTTAATAAATTATCTTCACTGTCGCCTTGTAAAAGACAGACCTCAACATAAATTGTCACGTGTTCAAACAAATTAATCTGACATATCCCAACATAAAACTGTCTACTTAGTTTATTGTTTTGATAGAGCCTTTATATATTGGCATGTGTATTTATTGGCCTAAACAAACAGTAAATCTTCATGGTATAGAAGATAATTGCAACTATTCAGCATATCATAGTTACCGTACGTGTTGCTTAAACGCAAACTTTGCCTGGTCTATATTTGACAAAATGGGGCAGTAAGGTCTTCTCGACTGTATCAATTATCATGTATGTGTGGATATGCGCGATATTTATTTCAAGATCTTGATTAATAGTTCAAACTACAGTAGCTTAAGTGTCATTAAGCGAGAGCAGACTATGCCATCTATCCGTAAGTAATGATAACTAGCGCTAGTGGCGAAATACCTTAATTTGGCGAAATAACTTAATTTACCTGTGCTATGTTTCTTATCTATGGAAAGAGAGAAGCACGCACGTATGTAGACAAATACGACACTGTATTGAATGCAAGGATACGACCTGAAGCTAATTGATAGTGGAGTGTCCGTTGTGAAACGTGATACAGGTGTGTACTGGAGAGTGGAACTATGTTCTTTTCGAAAAGTAACATCACCCTCCGTAATAGTTGTACACATAACGAAACACGAGTACATGTATTTAATAACTAAAAAGATTTGTACAATTCAATTACAATACTTCTAAATAGGCAAAATCAAACGCAAACTAAATTTTCGCATATATTTAACCTTAGGGAGAAAGAGAGTTTCTATTAATGGCACACATATAAATACAAATTGTAGCCCTATCTTGCGGAATTGAGTTTAAAGTCTTCCGAAACTACAAAACTGAGACAAACCATAGCAAACCTAGGCCATGTGAAATAGGTGTCATAAACCGATATTTTCCAGATGAGTTATTGATAAAGGCGGACCAGAGAGAAATATTTTGATATCGATTTGAGTGTTAACATTTGTTGATGTGAGGAAGTTAATTATCATTATATAATCTGATAATCGAGTGGAAGTGTTTTGTAGATAATATCAATGCTTTAAGTACTTTAACTTACCAAATTTTGCAATTCAAGTTTTCCTGCCAAAAATGAATCTGAGGAATTCCAAGGAATTGTTGTATTCTTCCTCGTTAAAAATTATCGTCCAAGTGAGGTGGTCTGGAAGAATACGAGCAAATCGAAAACAGAGACATCCGGCTATATAGAAAGGGCCAGTCTAGAAAGGTCCCACAGATATTTTTTCACCCAAGCGACAGAGAAATCTAACTGTTTTACTAACCTTACTTTTCTTATCTCAGTCTAGTCATCTCAGACCAATCGTCTCGGTCATGGTGTCCACGCGCTCAGAACTACTTATAACAAAAGAAACTCTTCTTGTCATCTGCTGTGCCATAGTTGTTCTGAAATAAAACAACAACAACAACAAATAATATATGACCAAAACATAGTTACTTAAGGTCAATCTGTCTTAAAAACACACCAAAACAAAAACATTTTGATACTGAGCTAGTCCTGCATATAGGGTAAACTTGACCATGCTAGTTAGAACGAACTAACATAATATCAAAACCTCGAAATACTATGCGTGTGTGTATTTGTCTCTATCAAAAAGTTTTTGTTTTGGCGTTGCTTTATACACACACGCATACTTTTTCGAGGTTTTGATATTATGTTAGTTCGTTCAAACTAGTATGGTAAAGTTTATTGTATATGCAGGACTAGCTCAGTACATTTTCAGATCATTAAATGTAGCAAAAGCAACTGAATTAGTTGTAAACACTTCGCGTGAAACATTGTATATACTTTTAGCTACATTTAATGAAGCTGATCTGACAATTTACTGTGCTACAGATAGGATAAAATTCTCAATGGTGTTTGAAAAAAACTATGTCAGAAAACACTGATCCATGCACATAAGACTATATACCTATACACTTCATAGCATCCCAACTCTCTAAATAACAACGGAAAACTTAGCAACAGCCAGAAATGTGTTATGTCAAACATGCTCTATTATAATTTTGTTAAGCATCTCCGTTGTGCTCCGGCTGAATATACATGCAATATTTATTGACAAATAATACAGGTACCAGCCAGAATGAATCATTTATCCCTCAACACACTAATCCATAAGCGAATTACACTGCATCTCTTGCCATATTTCCAAGACAGAAATATAAATTTTTAAAGAAGCCGTGAACATGAAAGCTTAGCACATTGTTATCCCCTAGGGTCCGCATATTTGGAAGGTGACGAGGGTCTTTTTTATATGGGAGTGTGGGGTACTCAAAATTGGAATTGATGAAAGGAATCAGTTTCTTTCTAATAAATTATAACTATTTATTGTTAATTTTATATAACATCCATATATAAAATGTGATAATACCTCATTACTATGCGACGTTTTATATCGTTATTTTCTTTGCTCATGCGTATGAACTGTGTACTTCGGACGCAACGGTCACACCACAGCCCTCATTAGCTTATTTATAGTCAAGCGCCACATGCAAACATTGCGACGTGTAAACTTTTAAAGACTTAATTTTACTTTAAAGGATACTATCGGGTGAGAAAAAAAAATCTACGTTTTTTTTTTTTACAAGCCTCTTGGGGAGACAAATAATATAACCCCTAGGCGGCTGGGATTTCCTTTTCTCGGTCCAAACCCCAACATAGATTCTATATATCTCAATCACCTTCAATATGTTTATTGATATAAGTTGGTAATTATTTAATGAAGAGTCATACATGAAGTTTCAGTGAGTGCGGAAGCGAATGGTTTGCATACATTTGTCTCGATTGATATAAGGTTCGAGTATTATATTTGTTGTAATTGATATGAATTTGTTCGAGTTAACTCGTTCAGAAGTATTATAATTCATTAATTGTAGGAAGTTAACGTATTACTCTGACACGTAAAATTGAATTAGGAATGATATGCAGCATGTACATTAAGAATTCATTTTATTATTTCTCTGTCACTGAATCACTAATTAGCAAGTCTTGTAGGTAAGACCAGACGTTAAGTCCATTAATCCATTTATGTAAGTAAGTTGTAAATTCCTTAACCGAGGAAAATCTGCATGTGTCGACGAACATCGACTAGTAATTTGCCGCCCACTATGGGATGCAGTAGTTAGGTCATAGTTAGGTATGTATATAGCAGTTAAGGAAAGAAACATTAATTTGATGATACTAGTGTGTGTGTGTGTGTGTGTGTGTGTGTGTGTGTCTGTGTGTGTGTGTATGGTTGCTAAATTAACACAGTAATTTAGTTTAATTTGATGATAACAGGGTATGTGTGTGTGTAAATAAACACAGTAATTTAGTTTAATTTGATGATAATAGGGTATGTGTGTGCATGGCTGCTAAATGAACACAATAATTTAGTTTAATTTGATGATACTAGGGTATGTGTGTGTGTGTATGGTTGCTAAATGAACAGAGTAATTTAGTTTAATTTGATGATAATAGGGTATGTGTGTGTATGGTTGCTAAATGAACACAGTAATTTAGTTTAATTTCATGATAATAGGGTATGTGTGTGTGTGTGTGTGTGTGTGTGTGTGTGTGTGTGTGTGTGGTTGCTAAATGAACAGAGTAATTTGGTTTAATTTGATGATAATAGGGTATGTGTGTGTGCATGGTTGCGAAATGAACACAGTAATTTAGTTTTGTTGAAGAATTACAATAATACGATATCTGGCATCAAACGAATGGGAATATTGTTTTATGCCATTAGAAGCAGAACCTGACAATTATTTATATTATATCTATTTAAAGAGTAAAATAGCCGCATACCTGTACTACATTGGGGGAATAAGTGACGAGTACAACCGAGTTATGGTTGATGACCTGAAGATTTTGGAAAAAGAGAGAATGAACAGAAATATGGCAAAGCTTTCACCAACAGTGATACGGAAAGAACTGGAATCAACCAGGTTGTGCTTACATGTTAGCAAGTTTAGTTAGATCATTCACTTGATTGATGCAATTTTGTTCGGTAAAACAGAATGGCTAATTAATTTCGCATACATTTTGTTATTCTATTTCTAGTGGAAAGTGCATCATTTTATTGTCATTTTCGATTTAATTTTATTAATGTAATTGCCGAAACGGTTGTTTTGTTTACACAGGGTCTCGTGTTGTTCAGAGTTACGGAAGGTGATTGAATATTGCAATGACTCACAAGCAACTCTATCAATGCTGTTATGCTGAAAAACAGATGGAAATTTGTCATTCACAGATATTTAAAGCTTTCATAAAGGGTTCAGATTGAACAAGCAATGGAGAGTAGTCTTTATTAGAAAAAAAACTTACTTAACGCATCTATTGATATAAATACCAAAATGGAATAATGCAATATAGATATTGGTTTGCTGAATGTCAATGTATTTCTTAAAAACACTGATAATTTGTAGATGTCATATCTGGACATTGTTGAAGCTTGCTGCCTGGTAGAAGAGAAGGCAGCTTGCAGTTACGCCTGACATATTATATGTAATCTCTGGTGTTTTGCTTATGTTCAGATGCCACTGCTTCCAGTAGAACACCCTGATATGAACCAGCGCTTTATGACTGCACAACATGTCTCAAGCTGTCTGTCAACAATTCATCTGGATGTATTTCTGTTGCCGCAATCACATGGTTAAAAGTTGATGAAAACAAAACGCTTCAGAAACGATTCAGGTGTTGCAGCAAACTCTTAGCATAATCAGGTGCTGTGAAGGAATGAGATCACTGCTAAACACAGGAGTATAATGCTAGGTTTGCAAATCAGCACCCATCAAGCAAGAGTTGAACAGATCAGGATGTAATGTCAGCAGTGAGCATTTTACTTCAAACGTGGCATAAACCTTTTCGATGACACTGCTTCTCATTATTACCTCCACAGCAAACGCATCTTCTCTTTACTCCACTGTCACCTGTACGGATGTTCGAAAATATCTTCTACTGCAAGCTAGTTGGCTTGGCTGCTGGCTTTGTTTCATTGTCAAGATTACTACAGTGATCAATCATAAGCAAAGTCGATGGACCCTAATAGACATGCTCTAGTATTTCTGGTGATTTAGGAACCTTATCTTTAGTCTCTATCAGGATCACTCTCTCTGTTGAAGATGAATTGGACAGATAATAACGAGTTTTAAAATCTCTGCATAGGTCACTATCAGATCTGACTTAAACCAATTATTCCACCATACGTAACGTTATAAATGATATCATGTTATGAGGCACATTCAAACCGTGAACCTATCCGGACATTGTTGAAGACCTCAATAGTGAGGCTTAAAACATAATCAACTGTAGCGTAATGACTTGAATGTTCACTGAGCATCAGAAAGGTAACGTAAATGTACCTGCCAATCTGCATTTTCGTTTATGATAATTTGAATGTGATTACACTGCGGAAGGTTAGGTTATGTAAGAACCATGTAAATATATCTGTTCTAACACGTACTTCGAAAATGCATGGACAATGATAATTAATTTCACTTTTGCTTAGCATTTCTGCTACAGACCTCAATGTGTTTTATTATTCTCCAGATTTCAACGACTCTATGGTTATAAAGCAACAGACAGCGGCAAAACCAACACGTGTCGTAAAATGTAATAAATTCTTTAATTATTGAAGTTATTATATATTAATCCTTATTGGATAAACTTTAAGGTCAGATGAAATTACAGTATCATGTGTTAAATCCTAAAAGATTCCTAAAACGTTTTACACAAGTCCAGAATAATCGAATGTTCCGAATAAATGCATGATTGTAAAATATTTTTGTCTATCAACAGTACAGTCCTGATGTATCTCAATGGCATTGTCCATTGTTGAATATATTCAAATTAATCACTGAATAATATTTCGCCCAATGGGGACAGTAATTCCAATGAATAATCCAAACAAATGACTCCCCTCAAATTATATGTAAATACGTCATTAAACACATATGTAAACTGATATTAACACAAGAAGATATAAAATAAGAATGTATGTCAATATTTATCTTTCATGTGAAGCTATCATAAGTAAAAGCAATTACCGGTATATTTCTGTACACGTCATCACCTGATTGTGACATTGATTCCAAAGTATCTGTACAGTACTGGTGACAAATGTTTTAATGTTCGCAGCAATGATTAGCACTTTAGATGCAGGTATTATGTTAACATCCTGTGGAACAGCAAAATGATACCGCGTACAATGACCTGGATTGGGGATCTTGTTAGAGCCAATGATACCGTATACAATGACTTGAATGTAGGACCCTCCCAGAGCCAATGATACCGAGTACAATGACTGGATTGAGGACCCTTCCAGAGGCAATGAGACCGTGTACAATGACCTGGATTCAAGACCCTTTCAAAGGGCACTGATACTGTGTACAATGACCTGGATTGAGGACTCTTCTGATGACAATGATACCGTGTACAAAGACGTGGATTGAGGACCCTTTTAAATTCTAAAGCAGATGATCAATCATACTGTCTTTGTTTCTTGACTGTATCATAGTTAACGAATGTGGACCTTGTGAACTCTGAACAAAGTTTTGCACTTCAGTTATTATTGCATGTATCCTCATTGCAGCAGATCATGTGTTATATCTTGCAAATGTTAATATATATATATTGTCTTTAGAAATACATCTTTTGTATTTCAAGAAGATAGTGTTCAGTTTCAAACATTAGCATACACTTATTAAACCATTCATATATTTAGATCAAGACGCCTCTATTTCCCCGGAATTGTGCTCGCACTGAGTTCGAATCTGAATTTGCTATTTACAAAAGATCATGTTCTTTTGACCATGTTATCGCAGTACCTATTTATTTGTTGATATCATTATATATCTGGTACACACTGAAACGGTATACAGATAGTTTATGAGGCGTGCTGCGAAAATAGCAGCACAGTTGTGTGTTTTAAATCTTAAATGACCTGCATATTTGCTGTATTATATAGGGCTTAGATGTTGGGTGCAAATGTAATGATTAATCGACAATTAACTGTCATTTGCTTGAGTAGAATTAAAAAATCTGTCAATACAGTGTTTAATGATCTGCATCTTGAAAGCTTACATAAAACATTAAGAATTACGTGTTTTTATTTCGTTTCGGGCGGCACTATTTTTACTTCAGATAAAGTACGAAATTTTAAACCACTTCCTCTGAAGAATCTGTAATGTTGAATGATAAGATGTAATGTTAAATGATAAGATGTAATGTTAAATGATACGATGTAATGTTAAATGATAAGATGTAATGTTAAATAATAAGATGTAATGTTAAATGATAAGATGTTATGATCAAATGCAATGTTGTATTAAAATAATTGTCACCTTGGGTTTAACAAACAACGGTAGCTAATATTCGGAATGTTCTGATAAAATAAAATATCTCCAGCTGAAGTTATCTTTTGAACCAATTAGTATATCTATGTCCAGGACGTGCGTCATGGTCAAGCTTGGTTTGCAATGCTAGCTTTATTCTATTACTGGTGACTTTAAATCTCGTTTTAACGGGTTTATGCATGACGTTAAGACACCTTTCTTGTAAATCTTTTACAACATTCATAAAATGACAGCAACTGTACACAGATTTTGATACGTGAGTACTAACAATAAGAACTGAAATCATTTCAACCTTACTTTTATACAATATGCCATCGCATTGTAATCAACAAAACATAGATCAATTTTATGTCCAATTACAATTCAGTATATACGTAAAGTCAAACAGAAGTGTCTGACAATGTATTCAACACAAATATGTGAACATTATAACCCGAATCAAAGGCTATTAAAAAGACATTATTTTCGTTTCTTTGAAGGAAAGTAAAGTTCACCGTTTTGGCGTCATAGGATATTTTATCGGTATGCCTGTTCGTATTTCACTAACTAAAGTTGAATTAAGACATCCTGTAGGCTGGTGATATAAAATGATTACATTCACCGAGCATTTAAAAACACCATGTAACCTTCTATGCACAATAAAAATGAAGCATAGGCATGGCTACATATAAAATGGAATATATGTCAGGTTTTTTTTGTCTGCCTTGTATCGTAAGTTGTATTTGTTGGAACACAGATAGCACAGATCGTTTTATGATATTTATCTCTCTTGTGTTACTTTTAAACCGACTAAGTGTTGTGGATATTTGGAGTATTTACTAACAATTATTTTTTACACGTTGTTTATTATCTTCAGTTCGCGAAAAAAAGACAATGTTTGCGGTGGGTTCTGATTTCTATGGAATGTTGTTTTCTGATGGAACGTATAATTACATGTATTTGATGCCAACATTAAGGTTATCGTTATGTATTTGGTCTGTAGGTGGAACATGATTGCAGTTTTAGTGTTCCCCGTACAAAAAGCACACTGCCCCCTTTGACAAATCCAACGACAGCAATGCTCAGCCAAGGTGGTGTTTATTGTTACATTAATATATTCGTGACATCAGGGACATCAAGGGAAAATATAATGTAAGAGCAGATGCACTTTCCCATGTGTAGTACATTTATATTTCAGGTACATTGTTGTAATTCATAAGCGTACTTCTTATGCTTTTCTCTAACCACATGTATAAATAATTTATAGTAAAAAGAAAGCATCATCATTTACACGTTTCGTTTTCTTTGTGGGGGAAAGCGTTACGAATATCTGATTTAATATACATTATTTTAATTTCTTTGTATGCTTATCAGTTTTAAATTAGTTTGCTTGTTCATTACATGCTATTGTAATATACATTTATTCATAAGAGATGATGTTGTACAGAAAATTGGTTGACCTTAATTATTCTTTAGTAAACAACTAATGTTGACCTAGAACTATGCACGACAGAGACTAAGTTTTAGCATATAATAATTGGGAATGAGAGATACCTTCCATTGATTATGTGAACCTTCATAGGTAAAGTATGAATACGGTCATGTTTTGATTGACCAGAAAATAGAATCATGACCCCAGTAGGTTTCCACTGTCATTCAGTGACATGTAACAAATGCTACTGTGTGTTAATGTACTTTATATTTCAATGACAACCCTAGGAATCCAAGTGTCATTGGAATGTTGGTCTGAGTTTAGCTTGAATAAATGCATGTAAGTACTATATATAGTAGATAAGTGGTAGTCTGACCCCCTTCAGAAAAAAAAGGCTTTCGGAATAGCTATATTATCTACAGTATTTTGCATACATGCATTTATATATCAGAGTAGTACAAGTACACGAAACTATTTTCAACTATATATATATATATATATATATATATATATATATATATATATATATATATATTACATTGTAAACAAATATAAAGGGTATGTACTATACCACGATCTTTTATTATATCATGCGTCAGTTGAAGTTTTCTGATATATCCGTCTTAGTTAAGTTGTAAGGTTTGATAATCAATTTGCAGCCCTTTACATGCCGCTGTGAATTGATGGATGAATATATTGAATATATATGGCTGCAAACAAGAATATGGCTCTTTTATTTCCCATTTGGGTCTCTTGAAATCCTTCTCGGAACCTCTGGTCAGGTTGAGAGAAACAACATTGCGGGCTGCTTTGGTGGGCGAAACCTTTTGTATGGCTTGAATATTGATAAGATGAAACCCCATTTCGCACATTATATGATCATATGCCAGCCCAAATCCCACTTCCTGGTGAATGTCTACCTACTTTAGTGAAACACATGTACCAAATGCGTGATGTAGATTTGTTACCTGGCTGCTACTTTTTTGTATTTCAGTGCTGTTGTATAATTGCCTAGTCAGTAAAAATGAGAAAGAAAATATTTAATAGCAAATATTTTATTTGGACCGGAATCGGCTGTTTTCAGATTGCCTACCGGTTTTGGATGTCTTGTCTGAATTCTTGCGACATGTCGTTATCTCAGCAGACTAAGTCTTAGGGGCCTTGGTTGATGAAAATCTTCATGCCTCTGTTATATTGGACACAGCCCTTCTTGAAGTCTGTATGTTTTAAATGTTTATTTGTCACCTTTCATGGTAAGAGATAACAATGTAATATGCTAGTGCATGATATCGAACACCATTTGTTTGGTAAGTGATGTGACAATCATACGTGTGTTAGGAACATGGTTTTAGTTACTATTCAACTCTTAATCTATCCAGACGTAATTGTCAAGGATACAGATCAATAACAAGATGCAACCGGAAGGTAGGTGTTTGTAGTAGTAGCAGGTATGCATAGATTCTAGCTTCTTAATTATAATTGTAGTATACTTGCCTTGATTTCGTTTTGCATATCTTTTGTCAATTTAAAATTTTACAGTATTTCAAAATACGCATTTATTGCAAGGTTTTAGTTCAAATGAATGAAATATTGAAATATGTCCCTTGTTTAATTGTGTCAAACGACTTCGTAAATAGGCTTTCTTCCATTTTTTTTTGTGATTGGAATAAATGTATAATCTTTATTTTTGGGATGAAAACGTTTAAAACTTGTCTTTCCATTGCACTTGGAAATGCTGTACTCTCTTGTGGTAGACGACACTAATACAGTCATTTTTCATTATTGGGTAATCAGAACTTCTGTATCGCTGTAAATGGTTGCATTGCATACTTCTGACATCGGTCAGACCAGGCTGAAATGTTTCCAGGTTGGTGTGTACATCCATCCACTCATACATACATACATACATACATACATACATACATACATACATACATACATACATACATACATACATACATACATACATACATAATGCGACCGCTCTATGATGTTTGTAGCGTCAATAACCCCTCTGGCGAAAACTAGATGCTGTATCAATCCTCGTAAGGCATTTATCAATGAGAATAGAATGTCTTCTTTTTCTTTGAAAACATTCATTCCTTGAACAAAATAAAAAATTGAAAGCATCAGTTATGTCAATATGTAAAAGGTCGCCGTCATAATAATACTGCGATAACCGTGTTAACATAAAATGGATAAGAAATCCATGTTTTAAATATACAATAAAAAGAAAATCTTCACTTTCTTTTGAATTTTGATAAAAGAACATTTTTCTTAAGTGGAAAAACTTTTCATTATCATTCTAGTCACATGTGAAAATACATTCATAAAATCTTTCGTTATGGCTACTAAATAAAGCATCATAAATATCCACATATAGTATGACAATTATTATAGAGATTCGCATTTACTAGCATTTTTTATTTTAATACCAAAGGTCAAATATAATACAATACCTAACATAAACCAAGCTATGTGCTGGTATTGCATGTGTTTTGTAAGCTTCGAAAATTAATATTCACGCTAAGAATTTCACTGACAGTGGAAATACAACAGGTTATTAATGGCGCTTAGCATAGCCTGTTTTCAAAATGAATGTCATGTAAGATTGAAGCCAACCGTATCTCTTTAGCTAAGATGTATGTCTTTTTGTGAAACTATTGAGTTGCAAATGCTGAACAATTAATTTGATAATGCATTATATGACACATTAAGTTTCTAATCAACAGGTAAATACAATTAAGCGTTAATCTAATAATTAAGCACTTGTAACGTTAAGTAGATGTAAATGTAAATGGAAATTGAGACAACGAAATAATTACTTCATATTTATAGTAAAAAGTGTTCTCATTAATATGCAGTAAATATGGATAAACACACTTAATAACATGGTAGTGACAAAGCAATTAAATGTAAGGCATTAGTATAGTACCGGGTGTTAGAGTTGAAATAAGTTTGTTGATGACGTTATGAAGTAAGCACTTTCTTTAATCGTTTGCCATTTACAATGAGTAAACAATGTTAAAAAGTTAACTATGAAGGTAAATTATTTGTACTCAATTTACAAATTGGGTGCGTTAAATGTGGTTGGCCTTTTATTATTAATATGTTCAGTAATAGGCTAAAAAGTAGGATATTAATCCGATTTATGTAAAGCTAGGGTCAGAGAGTCGTATTGCGTTATTCTGCCTTCCGAATTAATAAGGCAATCATACGAGCAAGTTGTAATATGATCTCAATAGAAAAGAGGAAAGGTGAGGACATATGATTGATCTTGTAGAGTTTTGATAGGTTTAATCGTTTTTAATTTGATAGATTGTACTTGTCATTCTGCGTAATCTTTCAAAAGAAACGTCATTTCATGTGTGGGCAGAACGTGTTTAAAATATAATATAGAACAAAACACAAAAAACATGTCTTTTATAGGGTAACAATAATTGGTATTGTAAACCTTTTGGGTCTATAGACCATGCAGAAAATCCATTTGTACAAGGTTGGGACGACTCGATTATTCGCATACCCAGGTCTAATACGCTAGTCCTTTGCTTACAGTGGTTTCAATTATAAAGATCATTAGCATAAAGTTCAGCATAGTGCGCGAAGAGATAAAGAAATAATATACACTATGAGAATCTCCACTGCAAATCATGATGTCAGATAATGTAAGAGTGTACAGATATTTTTTAAAAAATTAAGCATTCTATTTGTATGAAATCATAATAGATACAAAAAAGTCTAAACCGTTTAAGAGTTCTGTCAGTTTGAATTATATTATCGTGCTAATGATTTTATGAAATTAATATTCTTTATGATGTCTAAGAATAAATACAGAACATTATTTTGAACGGTCAATACATCACGTAGTGTGCCTTAGGATATAGCAACCATCTTATTCTTAACGGTAACCTGTTACATTGTCTTCTTTGCGATACATGTTACGTACGTTGCAATACGAAACAACTAATTAGAAGACTCGACCTTAAGAGTTTAGTAAACTTAAATAATTACTTTAATATTCATTTATAGTTAGAAGCAAAATATCATTTCATGATAGTCATGGTATAATTGCGTTAACAAAAGTCTGAATGTTGTCTTTTACAAGCCATCTGTGCAGTCTAAATGCAGTGTTGGTTTGTTACAAATTCAGAATACTGGTAAAATATTAATCATTCTGTACAAATATTTGTGCTAATACATTCAACACAATATATATCTAAAATAATTATAATGTTCAGATGTACTAATTTTTGTACTGTTCATGTCTTTACAAAATATATATGATAAACATCCGTATTAAGACAGATGTACTAATTTTTGTTCTGTTCATGTCTTTACAAAATATATATGATACACATCCGTATTAAGACATATGTACTAATTTTTGTCCTGTTCATGTCTTTACAAAATATATATGATACACATCCGTATTAAGACAGATGTACTAATTTTTGTTCTGTTCATGTCCTTACAAAATATATATGATGAACATCCGTATTAAGACAGATGTACTAATTTTTGTACTGTTCATGTCTTTACAAAATATATATGATAAACATCCGTATTAAGACAGATGTACTAATTTTTGTACTGTTCATGTCTTTACAAAATATATATGATAAACATCCGTATTAAGACAGATGTACTAATTTTTGTACTGTTCATGTCTTTACAAAATATATATGATAAACATCCGTATTAAGACAGATGTACTAATTTTTGTACTGTTCATGTCTTTACAAAATATATATGATAAACATCCGTATTAAGACCAATACTGCAACTAAAAAGCGTAATTACACCTATGTTCGAAGTCAAAACTCGAGCCATGGTCATAGAAACTAAAAGATAAGAAGCATAACTACCTGCGATCAATGCCGTTTGAATCCTTGTGTTTTTACACAGTTTGAGATAACCATAAAAATAATGAGATACTTACCCCTTACAGTAAGATCACAACACCGTATGGTGTTTTTGTATCGATAGCTATGAGATGATCAACCACTGTGTTATTGCCTGGATCGTGTAAGCAATACAATCAAATATAAAATTAATAAATGGATCAACATAGATTTGATCAAAGATATGGAACAACATGAGCCCCCCCCCCCCCCGTGTAAAATATAACAATTTAAACAATAACATCAACAATTAAACCGCATATGATATTTAAACGAGTAACATACTCTTAGAGTTGTATGCAAAATTCAAATTGCCGATCAGTTATACCGATAAACAAATTTCATCTGGCTTTCCTCAGAGCATTGATTAGCTAATTTCACGAGGGAAATCTCCTTAAAGCTTAAATTCCGCCTGCCCCCTCCCCCATCTGTTATCAATAGTTATCAGGATCATTCTCTTTGACCGCCATGCAATTTTAGCAACCCCATCGAAGTTAGAATATTCTTGTCTAAATCGCATTTTCAATAACTATTTTGGAAAATATAAGCGTATGTGTTTCGAATGACCAAAGCCATCCCGATGTTTTGTGCTGGTTTCTCTTAACCCTGTCGATTTTCCGATTTTGACCGTACGTTAATATTAGCCCCTTCCATCAGTCTACCCGTTATCGAACTGACTCTAATTAGTAATCAATGTATGCCCCAAACAGAGCATATTCCATCCCTCGCGGCCAGCAATTTATTGCATGCCCAGTCTATAAGTCGGACATAACGGGTACCAATATAAAACTGTCATTGTCTTCGACTATTTTGGTGCATAATAACTGGCAATGATATTTTCGTAATAAAATTTTAATTAGTAGCTAATGAGGTGTCATCCAAATGACTGAAACAGCAGCAGCAGCAGCAGTAGTAGTAGTAGTGGAGTGGGTGTAGAGGGTAGTAGTTTAATAGCAGTAGTAACTAAGCTGGAATATGTAATAGAGGCTTATAGTTCACGTACCTAAATGCATTTCTACTTTGAGTTGATGACTATTTAAGTGGATTTATTACACCAAACTACTTCGGCACTGCAGCTTTTTTTTCTGGTCGTCTAACCTGATACCATACTTTACGTTAAAGAGGACACTTTTAATCCTTTGTTCATCCAGAACGTTGGAACACAAGTGCATACAATGTTCTGAATCGTATTGCGCTGTGCAACAGTTCTTTATTGGCTAAGGGTATGGCAGTGTATACCCCTAATGTATTCCATCTCTAAGTATCCAATTACAGGATGTCGTTTTGTGTTCACGTTTTGGTACGTTGATAATACACTGGGAATATCAAATAGTCTTTTTCTGAAAGAATCGTTAATAAAATGCACATGGAGTTAAATCAGCAAATTATGCAGCATTGGACAAATGTTTAACACTTTGCTCTTCAGAAGGTATGTCAAGCTGGTAAATTTATGCTCTGGTATGTTTACATACTAGGTTACCAGTACATGGGAGGTTGGATCGGTAATGGAAACACTTTGGAGGATTAATATCCGCTCATACAAGCAGATGTAGCCGCCTATACCAATGTGACCAGGTTTTGTTTACATCGAAAACTAATTCCTCTTACATTTATATGGATCGTCCAACTACGACGAGTGATTTCTGGTCTCTGCTTGTTTTCTCTGATCCACAATTTTATTATCGTCGCTTATGTCTTTCCTTAAGTTGGACGAAGAAAATAAATTCCTTATATGTTGCAAGTAACATTATCATTCAGACATATCTAGTTTCTCTTTTAATCTTTACCTCATATTTATTTTCACGATTTCAAACAAAAGCCTGTTTTTGGACCTTTCATGGATAAATGCCGTACCCATCTTGTACAAATCACTAAAATGATTATTCATTATATGAAAACAGTCAAAGAAATTAATGCCTGTGATTATAAACAATAATACCTCTTCAACTGTGTGTCAACCATTCACATATTGCCTCCTCTCGAGAGGCAACATCCTGCTCACCAATTGCAGAAAACGGTCCTCATGAGCTTGGTGTAACAGAATTGTTACCGAGAGGATGGTGGATTAAATGAACAACACAAACACAATATGTGAAATAAAATATAAATTTATGAAATAAATTATTAATGAAAAATAATGATGTATCAACACAATAACTCATGCGCTCAACCCACAATTACACTCACAACCATTCACAATACATGAATAAATGAAATATCAATACAAAATAAAATATATAAAGGGATCTCTTGGACTATACACAAATCCAAGGAACCTTTACGAAAGTTATATTACCGCAAGTATAAATTAAGATACAAACACAAAACATCAAACTATACTATCACACGTATGGATTGCGACAACTAGCACGAACATATACATGTATTCAATCAAGTTGCTAGCTTTTATTGGGATTCATGCAATCCCTTGAAATACTATTGTGATCTGAAATAACCATGTAAATACACCAATGTATTCAATTGTACTACAATTGCAACACACACATGTGTCTCGACCCTGTATAACCGTACGATTCACCACCTGTTGAATCGCCGCCCAGTTTCCCCGAAGACCTAGGGTTGACCAATACTTTTATCGGCCGTTTGCCCTTCACGGATCCACCACAGTTATACGTACAGACAGCATACAACATCTACTAGAACCAACGTTCCTCAATACCCTAGATGTCGCCCCGGATGTTTACAACTCTAGACAGCTCCGACACTCGGACTTCTAGATTTCCGGATATTTACACGTCACGACAGATGTAGACGAACAGACAGTTCGACAGACAGACAGTCAGATACTTCAATTCGATTGCACAATAAATCAGCAACAATTTCAGCTACAATCTCAGAGATGTTATCAGCTGACGTTATCAGAGATGCTATCAGAGATGTTCCGCAATAAATCATCTACAAAATCAGCTACGATCTCAAAGACGTTATCAACGATGTTATCAGATGCGTTATCAGAGATTATCAGATGTTATCAGATGCGCTATCAGATGCGTTATCAGCTACAATAAAGAAACCAGACTAATAATAGTTGTCTCAAAAAAAATAATCTAAACCTTAGATCACGCTATTGCATTTAAAGTCTAATAGTGACTAGTAATTCCAAATATTCCACGTTTAAAATCTGCATTGCAATAAAGGCATCATTATATGAAATGATAAACTGAATAAAATTCACAATAAAACCAAATATAAATTTAACACTCACCCCTTTGGCTGGAGATTGAAAGACGAGCTATCTATCCTGTGATTAGATACTTTAGGTCCCGTAATATTGATCATAAATATTCTGCCTTATATACCCTCAAATAGGTGAGCAGAAATCACGGCAAGATTACCGTGCACCTTGTGAATCTAAATGTTCCGGATTTCATGTAATTCAAAGTCAGGCACATGCAAATCGTTACACGCCGCTTGCCTTGGAGAAAATCACTTATTCACCCCAGGTAACACATGTACGACGAAACAAAGAAAATGGTGAGATTAGTTTGTAAATCAATTAGAAAATAAATTAAATTTTCGCCTAATTCTGTGACACTTGGGTTATCTTCCATGTTTTCGCTTCATTTAGAAAACTACGGACTGACTTCAATATTGTTGCATATTACTGAGAATTAGATCCATACATTTTATTTATCAAAGTCGGCCATAATATTATTCAGAGAGTACTCTAAGAATGTCGACATTTTCAGCATGCTCTTTGCTCACTGACTGAATCGTTGCTCTTCTCTGACATTTTTACCTCACTGTCATTTATCTAGGTTACGTCACACGCATATATCTGTAGGTGCCTGACTGTACGTGCAACTGCAGATTATGTATTTTGTAGAATATATATATATATATATATATATATATATATATATATATATATATATATATATATACAGAGAGAGAGAGAGAGAGAGAGAGAGAGAGAGAGAGAGAGAGAGAGAGAGAGAGAGAGAGAGAGAGAGAATGACGGTAAACAAAACTGGATGCAAGAATTATCCTATTTCTTTCCAGTGTGAACTGGAATGGACAAAT
The DNA here is from genome assembly GCA_029339505.1 of Unio delphinus. Taxonomy (NCBI): domain Eukaryota; kingdom Metazoa; phylum Mollusca; class Bivalvia; order Unionida; family Unionidae; genus Unio; species Unio delphinus. Next base: position 7,524,674 of record JAQISU010000112.1, on the reverse strand, counting down.
CTTCGTGATTGTTAATTCTTTAATGTACTGTTATTGTTGATGATTGTATGGCAAGTGTACTTTTATCGTTATACAACAGTTGTATTCTTTCAACGACTCGACTTGTACTTGTCAATGATTGTGAATGGCTAACTATTAACACCTCTTTTGATACCATGTTCTTAATGGTACAAGTTTATTGATGGACAATTTATTGTCGTTAGATTATGTTACAAGTTTGTTAATTGTTAATGGATAATTCTTTGTAGTTACATCATGCTAAAAGTGCATAGCGAAATAAAATTTTGTAGTGACAATATATCACAAGTTTATAGGTGGACAATTTATTGTAGTCGTACAAATGAACAGTGTTTAACTGTCAGACTAATACCTCTAGTCAAAACGTTTCCCTACAAAGAAAACAGAGCCAATTTTATGATACTGGAATTATATTCATTTTATTATCGATTCTTACCACATTTTGTATTTGTAACGTTCAGCATACAAGAAAACCCTATTGCAAAATATTTGTTATATAATGGCTTGATAAGCGAATTAGAGGGGCACTGCCTTTTAAAAACAATATTGCTTTGAAGAATGAAACGAAATGATATTTAGGTTAACACTGCCTGAATAACAACGTCCTTTCTTGTCAGCTTCATGTTTCTAATTTGAATTATTTCTTACAATATTATGTCCGTAATTGAAGAGTGTAGCTCTTTCTAAATAATGTTATGTGTGATATGAAAAACGGTTCATATCTGTAAATATATTCGTTCAAGATGATTCCGTCTACTTTCAGTTTACCTTTGGTTTCAGATGTTTCATGAAATTAACTAATAGACTGTGACGTCACAAATTCGGTTTCTTTACATGTTGCTATATGTCTCAGTGTTTTCTGTACTTTAAAGCCGAATATAAACTATTTAACCCTTTTATGAATTCCAAAATACTGAAGATAGATTGCGAAATGATGCCGTAAGTATTTGATATATAAAACATATTTGATTTCAAGTGATATCATACACTATCACAACCTCGATCTTTTTACTTTTCTCGTGAACAAGAGAGTTTGCAATTAAACTGCGAGAGTACATTACATTTATTATAAAAATATTTCCTCGAACACAAGCTGATGTATTGATTAATCAAACCATTAAATTATCCGATGGTGCTGTCATATCATTCATACATTATAACTCTGAAATATAGCTGTTCCCAACACACGGTAGATGCGGTTGATTTTCAAATGTAAGAACTCAGTGAATTCCATGAGCATGAGATTTTGAGAACTTCATGTACATTGTCTGTATTTTTGAAGTTAGTCTCATTCGAATAATAAAGAGCAAACGTTTTTCAACATATTTCCCTTTCAAACTAACTTTATTGTTGTCCATATTATAATCTTGTATTTATGGAGGGAATATACAATTTATATTGTTAAATAATTTTGCCGATTCATTTTATCATATGCAATAGGTATCTCATACAGAATTGATTAGAATCTACTATCACTTTTTTCTGTGTTTGAATTTAGTGTTTGTGTTTCCTTATACGCAGTGATTATACTCAGGCTTCAGGTAGCTGGTCAATATGGTTTTAATTTGCCTAAGAACCAAAACTGCCTAACGAAGAACAATGTAATCACCAACAATCTCCAATCTTTGAGATAGCCTTGATGAGTGCCAAAATCTCATATCGGGGAACATTTATCTTGGAGGTGCATGCATGCATGCATTGGTACATACATACATACATCAATGTCTACAAACAATAAAAATAGTAACTACTTTATTCCAATGTATATTATGTACATGATTTTGTAATATTGAAAGGTGACCTAATGTACCGAATTAATTATTATTATTATTATTATTATTATTATTATTATTATTATTATTATTATTATTATTATTATTATTATTATTATTACATCGTTTCATCTTGTATAGTGTCTGTTTTTAAAAGTAAAGAAATATTAAATAAGTAACGTCCTTACGTTTTAACTATACATACATATATACTCCATAGCGTTTGAAAAGCTTGATGGAGCAATTAATAGATAACCATGTTGTAAAAAAGACCAGTTTATATTCAAAATGCAGAAAAGGCGTTTATCTGCTATTTTAAAAGCATACAGTCCATCGTGTCAAGTTAAGAAACATGTTACTAAGATACATCAAGCATACTCTCAAATTTAACGCCCTCTGTTTGCTAGTTACAGATAATAACTTTTATTAACAGATAATAATTTTTATTAACAGAGTGCGTGGGAAGCAGTTTATTTAAAATTAAAACTTTGTTTAGTACAAGTTTTATTTTAAAATAAACATTTCTCTTTCAGATCATCAAGGAATTATTTGTCTGACCCAGTGAACGATAAAACGTTAAAATGATATAAATACCAACCTCAATCCGTTTATGCTGACTGAATAAAACGTGAAAACAATTAATATATGCCACAATATTTGATAGTTTTTTTTATTACTACTGTAAACCACCACTTCTACAAGAAAGGGTAAAGGTGAAAGTTCTAAATGTTTTTCTTTCAGCGGGCTCAAAACGTATATGAAAGACGTTTGAAGACCATTTCTACCATACATGTTGTGGTGAGTTGAATATACACGAGCGACTCGTAATATGTGTGGATGTTACCAGAAGCATGCAATTTACTAAAGGCACAATAGTGGAGAGTATGTTTTTTTAAAATGAAGTTTAAAGATCATGATAATAATGAAATGAGTCAAGTTGTAAGCTGAAAAAATTCACAAAAACCTAGATTTTTTGAAGATTCTATTAGATAATTGATAAAAAATGAGAGAAAATGAATATTTTTGTGCGGGCCCGCATTACTTAAAACCTATTGGTCACCAAATGTTACGGAAATCCCACGTGACCCAAAACACGGACACGTATTCTTCGTCCAGTGGCAGGATTATGAATGATGTGGTTCTATCCTATCCATTTCAATTAAAGTCGTGTTCGCCCATTAGTGCATGTACGAATATTTACTGCCCCGTTTGGGGCTAGTTGATTATTTCGAGGGAGATGGTAAGGTGCCACACCTCCTTACGCATTAATGCACCATTTGGTGATACATGTAGTCGAATTATCCGATTTCGAGACATTTCTGCCTCATGGGATATAATTAATGTTCTAAACGAATAGTATTAGTTACACGCATTCATTGGTAGCGCTGTTACATGTCGGTCGAGGAAAAGGCGGTTCGGGTAGTCCGGAAAAGAGAGGCACCAACGTCACAGCATCGTCTGACGTACTTAAATTGAATTTTTAATTTATCATGTGATCATTTGTGCTGCTTAATTAGAAAAAAGATGGAGATGGCATGGTTACTATAGCTTTTTTAAAAGGCCCTGATGGCCGGGAGTAAGCCACCTCATAAAATTAATGTTTTGATTTCCTATTTTTCTTAACTATTTAGTTACCACCTTGTGCGGTTGGTCCTGATGGCTCTGGGAATTAAGCCACCTTATACATGTAATTTGGGGTCCTATATAATTCCTATTATCTAATTTTAAGTTACCGCATTGTGCGGTTGGACCTGATAGCTCCAGCTTATAGATCTAGTTTATGGGATCTATCTTAAACCTATTAATCTACCTATTTAATTACCACATTGTGCAGTGGGTCCTGAAAGCTCTGGGATTAAGCCACCTTATAAATCTAATTTGGGGTTCTATATAATTAATTAAATTTTACTCCGCTCTAGTGCGAGAATAACTGGTTAATCAGCATGGTTATTTGTTTCGATTGAGAATCACACAGATATAAACCGGGCTGTTTATTTGTGTAGACTCAACCCAGGTATCTCCAGTATGATTCCTAGAGCCTGTTTGCTGAAATAAGTGCTGATTAGACCATTATAAGCTCGTAGGTTTAATATAAGTTAACTAAATATAGATTATACCATGCCATTTAGTTGAAGAAAAGCAGCAAAGAAGAAAAAAAAAATAATAGGGTAGAGGGTGTGAGCACATATTCGATATTGATATATTTTTGATTTGTTTATTTTATGAATAAAATTTTAAAAAGTCTAAGCACATTAGTGATAGTGAGAGTTTCCACAATGATGATTCAGCTTATTGCTGGTGTCTTACAACGAGCCAATTGGCTATCCAGTGTGTTTTTGATTCCATCATGCTGTCCCCCACCCCCACAATGTTCTCAGACTTAGTTAAATTTAATTAAATTTAGTTTAAAGAAAGATAATGTAATTTCGTTGGTTTGATTGAGGTTGGGGTTTGTTTCTAATAAGAGTGTGAGCGCATGTTCGATATTGATGTATTTTTTATTATACATTCATATATATATATATATATATATATATATATATATATATATATATATATATATATATATATATATATATATATATATATATATATATATATATATAATTTAAATAAAAATATAAAATTCAAAGCACATTAGTGGGAGTGAAAGTTTCCACAATGATGTTTCAACTTTCTACTACTTTCTTTCTCTTCTCTTTCTTTTTTTTACATCATGTTGTCCCCCCCCCCCCACAATGTCTTTAAATTCAGTCTAACTTAATTATATTTTCCCAAATTTATTGATTTCGATAAAGAAAGATAATAAAGTTCGTTGGTTTGGTTTAGGTTGGTGTTGGTTTCTAATAATAATTCTGGATATGTAGTTGGCGATCCAATGTTCCTGAGGGAGTTTTTAAGTTGATTACGTTGTATATTTGTGGCATGTGTTAAAAACGTGCTGAAGATTCTCATCACAATTGCAGCATGGGCATTTTGAACCGTTCGTTTTCATAGCTGTTATATATTGTCCCATACTGCCTGCTAGTAATGTATTTCCAGTTCTAATTCGGTAATAATTCTTTGATGATGTATGTTATTAATAATGGGTTCTTTAGTATTGCGACTCAGTTTTTTGGATTAAATGAATAAATTCCATTCTCTTTGCCATTTGTTGTTTATCTGTTTTGATATAATGCTGTAAAGTTCGGGGACGCTGTAGTCGATGTTTGAAATTTCAGAATCTGTGAGTTTATTCTTTGCTGCATGGTAATGTTCATTTCCGGCAATGTTGATATGTGATGGGATCCATAATAATTCGATGTTCTGATTAAGGTTGGTCATGTTTTGTATTAAAAGAAGCACGTCTTTAAGGAGGTTTTCTCTTCCATTTGAATGTTGTGATTCTAAAGTCCTGAATACACTGAGAGAATCGCTTATTATCAGTGTATTTTTGTATTGTTCTTTCTGTATTATTTTAAGTGCTTCAGATATTGCCCAGAATTCGGCTGTGTAAATAGAAAATTGGTTTGGTAGGCTATTTCCTAGTTTTATTTGATATTCCGGAATGGTTAAGGCTGCGGCTGTTCTATCTGGATGTTGTGTTTATGATCCATCTGTGTATATTTTGACATAGTCTTTATATGTAGTTTCTAATAACGTCAATATCCGGGATCTAATTTCAAGGGGATTGACTTCTTTTGATCCGAATGATGTTACTATGGTATTGACGTTGGGCTGTTTGATTTTCCAAGGGGTGGAATCGGGATAACGTATTTGTTCTGCTTGTAATTTTCCTATCTGTAATTCTTCACATAGTATGTAGATCAATTTTCCGGATGGTGGATCGGGTACTAATTTCCTGCTAAAATTTTTATCACATTTGTTTATGATTGCTCGTGTAGGATGTTCTGTATTGTGTGGGGAGATTCTGGCTGCATATCGGAGTAGTATAGCGGAGTGCAACGCATGGGAGCATACTAAGCAGGGGACCAGACTACTCTTCTTAGTGCTAATGGCATTTATCCGGTAAGTATTAATAATTCTTCTTTTGATGTATTTTTTAGGGTGCCTGTGCAGATGCGGAGCGCTTGGGTTTGTACTTTATCCAAGCGTTTTAGCAGAGTGGCTTTAGCAGAGGCATATACTTGGCATCCATAGTCGATTTTTGATCTATTTAGAGATCTGTAAAGCGTTGTTAGGGTGTTTTGGTTAGCTCCCCATTGAAAACCTTTGATATTTTTCAAAAGGTTCAGATTTCTGTTACATTTTAGTATTAATTCTGTGATGTGATGATTCCCTGTAAGGTGTTGATCATAGTACATATCAAGGAATTTAGCTGTCTTTTCAAATTTGATTAATTCTCCTTGTATGTATAGTAGTGGTGGTTGTTTCGGATGTCTATGAAGTGGTGTAAATATAATTCCTGTAGTTTTTCCTTTTGATAGCTTCAAGCCCCATTTATCAGCCCATTTGCTGATGTTATTTAAGGTCGATTGTAGTTCTGATATTACTATTTGGCTTCTCAGGTTTGCAGCTTTCCAAATTCCACTATCGTATGCAAATTGGGATAAATCTATTGTTGTTTTGGTAGTTATATCTCCAAGGTCGTTTATCATAATTATCATCATCATGTTAAAGAGGGTGGGGCTTAAAACACTTCCTTGGGGTGTTCCGTTTTTGCAACGGGGTAGTCGGTATCAAGCGTTATTGGTACAATATTGCACAAGCCCACTGGTCAGAGGTATTGCGCAACTTGGAAAAACAACACCCGAAACCGTCTCCCGCTAATACTCGTTATCTAAAGGATGACCTCCACGGTGTGATTTGCCCGGTTATAGAATGAATATGGCAATCTGAGTCAATATCTTGAACAAAGACAACACACGAGCCCCCGTAAAGATAAATAAAGAATTTAATCAAAAAAGAATCAAGAGAAGAAAAGACACAGTAAATTACAATTTTCTTTCCTCCTGAATACTCTTAGTTCAGATGCACTCTAAAACCGAAGTTTAAAATAATTGATACATTAATTAAATTTCAAACACTAATAAAATAGACAAATTTAGCCGTTAATGGCTGATAGCAAATTTAATCACGAAATCGAGTGTTCATTAACATTGGGCCGATTAGTAAATTCACATGACATGCTCGACGACTGTTTTTTTTTTTCTGCTTGCGTCTCGACTTTAACTTGCCCTCTGGGTGAATGTGGGATTCTCACAACTCTGACTTCTAAATTCTTTTTCCTCCTTTGGATCTTGATCTCCTCTCTCTCTCTCTCTCTCTCTCTCTCTCTCTCTCTCTCTCTCTCTCTCTCTCTCTCTCTCTCTAAACAAACTATTTTCCTTTGAAAAGAAAAGGGTAAAACGCCCTAAGTAACTTGTTATGCTTTAAGAGCTGAGATTTTTCGTCCGTCTTTCTGGTTCGAACAATCAGATCTTACTATCAGCGATAACCTTTATACGGCTAGCAAATACTACACAAGTCTTCAGATCAATACAGCTATACCGCTAATTATCGACATCAGAATTTGGGGAAGTCACATATATTCCCGTAAATCATTACGTAAAGTGAGGCAATAAATCATAGCACACAATTAATATTCACTAATATGATAAATTCAAAATTAATATAGCACTTTCCAATCATAAATGTACACAACGGGTTTTCTACAACACCCATTAACCTATCTACGTATATAAGGTGAAAATTCTAATTCAGAATTCAAAAGTACATTACTAAATCAATGTGATAACTGAACTATCCATACAAAATATCAACACGTCATGCATCTGTAACGACGAAACATCATGTAAATTACATCATGATAAATGTGAACGATTCCTACAAAATATCAGCAGATCATGCATCTTTAATGAGGAAACATCATATAAATTACATCATGATAAATGTGAATTTGAGTTAAATACCTTGTGTTTTGGGCGTCTTACAATCGTTCCTGGATTATCAATTTTCCCTGGAACCACGATTCTACGGACGTCTTTTCCTAAAGCACCGCCCGGAGTCTGTACTATGTATTTTTACTTCTGGTTTTCTCTCTCTCAGAGAACTTCAAGACTGCCCAAAAATTCATTGGATCTTAGTGTATATTCAGGAATCGACCCACCCTCATTCCACATTTAACCAATCGGAATAAACGCTATTCCTACAGACATTTGGAAAACTGCTTAACAATGTGCCAAAAAGCCACCTGGGGTTATAATAACACCCTACCATTTGTCTCAAATCACTTTTGACAGCTTTACGTGTGAATTTCGCCCTTTGTAGCCTGTCATACAACTAGTTCGTTTCTACTATAAACACACTACCAGGGTGACCTGAGTTAGGAAAACATTTCTCCGTGCAAACTCTACCACAAGATAACAGTTAATTGTTGGCTAGACTAAGAATTAAGTAATGGATTTTGCTGATGAAAAATTTGGCACTTTACAGTTTTCTTGTGTGTATTCTTCTGATAATTGGTCTCCTATCCTGGCTCGAATGTGTCTGTTAGTAAGAAAGCTTTTGATCCAATTTGACGTGGTTCTAATGTACATATCTACTATATACAAAAATGGCGGACGCACAAGAGAGTCATAGGGGTGCATTACAAAGAAAATTAAAAGTATCCTTCCATAGATAAAGGGGGGGGGGGGTCTAACATACATGGCCGGATACTCCATAGTTTTCTTTGTAACGAAAGCCTAGTCTAAGTATAAAATCTTCTCCAATTGTTTGACAGCACACTTTTATGATTACTATCTTTGTACAAGCAATTGACATGTGTTGTAAGATTCCCAAAATAAATATGATCGGCTGATAGATATTTCACTCGATGATGGTAATGTGTGTATTATATATGTTGGGGTGGAATATTCTTTTTTTCTTCTTTATAACTGTCATAAATGTCATTTGTATACATGTCCAGTAGGCTACCTTCGTAAGACAGGTTCTTTAAATTTCGTTATGGAACTTAGATACATATGAACGTGTTATCAATACGCATACCTTCTCTCCCACCAACCCCACACACTCTCTCACACGCACACACACATTGGGTTAATTTAGCAAACACACTACTGGCACAAAAGCTTAAGAACCATATTATATAAACGTAATATTGAATTGTTCATAGGCGTTTCCCTATCTGAATTTGTTATAAAGCATTGTATTGACTAAAATTGCAAACAAATCTAGTCATGATAGAAAAGGATGTTGTAGTGCTACCAGAATATATGCCTGACGTTGTTATGTTATCAGTTGAAATTTTGAGCTGCATTCAAATTAGTTTAATTGATGTGAATTTATATTAGATCTGATATTGTGTAAAGTTGCTAAAATGAAGTAATCCAGTTCTATGTGTTAACACAAGAAACAATGAAACAGATTTTAAATTTAAATTATAATACAAATGAATTTTTAATACATATTTTTAGTTACAACGAATATAGCAAAATATTAGTCTAATCATACAGAACCGATAGCCAATACATCTGTATCTTTCACATAACACCTGGCCAAGTGCGTTTGCATCATGCAGAAAGAATGAAGATACATTTAGTATCTGAAGTATTTGCTGTTGAAGATTACAATTACAAATTTCTTGCCAAATGTGTTTGGTGTGTGTGTGTGTCTGTGTGTGTGTATGTTTGTCTTACAATTGTCATTCTACTGAAAACAAGGCTGTAATAGAAGCAAATCTGATAAACGAACGTATTATAATCGGTCACCAGGATGAGTGTCCACTTCATTCCTTTCTCTAAATTAGAAACAAATACCATGAACTTCTGTTCTCAGAAGTGGGGTGTGATACTTCAACCTTGCCACCTAATGCATGGATAAAGGCATAACTTGAAACTTTCAATGTTTTTGGTAAGCAAATATTTTCCAGAATACTGTGCTTGCCGTACCAATAATCACAGATTGTTTTCTCAGTACCTAGAGAACCAGTGATTATATATTTTGAAATTTTGTTTAAATACACCATATGCTTTTTTATGCAGTTTCCATTAATGTATATGTCCTACATACAGTTCTTGATAACACCCCTTTCCTTAGTTCATGATAAATGCAAATAGTTTATATTCAATTTAAAAATAAAATACTAAGATAACAGAGCTGAAGATTGTTCGGACACCACTTAAATTTTCTTTTGAACTCTATATACTTATTTGCGATTTAATTAATAAAACAGTAGGTTCTTTTTGCATTTTCATTTTCATTCTTGGGAATGAAATTAGTTGTTGATTTTTACAAACCTTGGGTGATTTTTCACTTTCGTTTTATAAAACCTTTTGGAATTGGAAAGCTGTTTTGATGATTGCTTTTCATGCAAGTTTAACTTTATTTATCTACCTTCTTTTCAAGGTTGCCAAACATAACAAAAACATGGCTTTCTTGAATTGGTCCATAGACCTCATGAACCAGTTTTGTTTTGAGTCCAACGACATAATGAACCAGTTTTGTTTAGAGTCCAAAGACATCATGAATCAGTTTTGTTTTGAGTGCAAGACATCATGAACCACTTTTGTTTTGAGTGCAAGACATCATAAACCAGTTTTGTTTTGAGGGCAAGACATCACAAACCAGTTTTGTTTTGAGTGCAAGACATCATGCACCAGTTTTGTTTTGAGTGCAACACATCATGAACCACTTTTGCTTTGAGTACAAGACATCATGAACCAGTTTTATTTTGAGTGCAAGATATCATGAACCACTTTTGTTTTGAGTGCAAGACATCATAAACCAGTTTTGTTTTGAGGGCAAGACATCACAAACCAGTTTTGTTTTGAGTGCAAGACATCATGCACCAGTTTTGTTTTGAGTGCAAGACATCATGAACCACTTTTACTTTGAGTACAAGACATCATGAACCAGTTTTATTTTGAGTGCAAGATATCATGAACCAGTTTTGTTTTGAGTGCAAGACATCATGCACCAGTTTTGTTTTGAGTGCAAGACTGCACAGCTATGAACAATGTTTGGTGAGATTTCAATTTGTCTGTTTGAAACAGATATATGTTAACATTTACTGTATACTTTTGTATCATATTGAAATTACAGTGCATAATCCTTATCTTCCGATTTCTTTAAATGTATATATATATATATATATATATATATATATATATATATATCTATATCTATATATATATATATATATATATATATATATATATATATATATATCATCAACGAATTTTCTGGGAATATAGTCTATTAAAAGTAATTGATTTGAAATGTCAGAGTAATGTGGAATATTGAAGGAACATTCATCCAAGCATACTTGCAATCTGCTAAATTAACTATTATCCAAATTGAGCGAAGGACCTTTCGCTTGATGATATAATCAAGTTGTCTTATAATCTATTAATATGTGGTCACTATGACAAATGAGACCAGCATTAGGTGCTTTAAATATGAATTATGGCATTTTTTCAGATATTTGTATGAGTGTCCTACATCACTTCACCAATACACATGAGTGGATCCTCCCTCTCACATGGCCATGCTAGGGCATAACCGACTTTTGATCCGGAAATCGGATTCCACCGGATAGTATGAACTTCCGATTAATCGGAGTCGGACAAGGCAGGAACGACCGATTCGGATAAAAAAAATAATAAAGTTGAATTTCTATAGCACCGTGTCTAACACTGCGAGTCATTCGATAGTGCGTTAATAAAGTTAAATAAGATGTCAGAAAAGTTCAATATGGTCAATACAACCACGCTGTGAGACAATCTATTTGAACGGACGAGTTAAAACTGGAAATGAAGCCGGATATGATAAAGTACAAAGTAACATGCTAGACACGGCAAAACCAGATACCAGAAACCCGGAAACGGAAGATGAAATTTTTTAGAAAAAAAATACGGATTTAGCATTTCCGAATAATTGAATCGCATCCGGAATCGGAAAAATTTCATACCCAAAATCCGGAATCGGAAATCGGTAGAAAAATGCTAATCGGTTATGCCCTAGCCATGGCATTAATAAATGCCTACATGAACATTTGTTGGAGAATGAAAAGCAGAGAAAAAACTTGGCTTGATTCCAAGATGGACGCCAAAGTGCTGCAAACCTTGACACAGGTGCTCTTGGACCAAAGGTTCCTAAATAGATTGAGGTATTACTGAGAGTTTAGGCATTTCATTTCAGGATTGCATCGAGTACATGCTATTTAAAATAAAAATGTTTAGACAGTTTGAAATATTTTTATTCGCAATGCAAGAATAAATTACAGTATATATGTAACATTTGAAGATCTGAATAAGTTAGCAATCATAAGATGTGTGCACATGATACATGTAAAGTGACTCTCCTTCTCAAGTCTTTGGTAAATTCATGTATAATAATGCACATCAGGTATAAATAATTCCAAGGCACTCTATCAATAAACACTTCAGTAAAGAATTTATGTTTGCAACATTTACCAGTAGTAAAGATTATTTAATAACTGTATTAACGTGTTAGCAGATTACAAATGACACATGTTACAAGATATATGTTTTTGATAATTGCAGAAGCACTGCTGAGCTTGACGTTTTTTATCAGCAGATCATGATGTACTGTGCCAAGAGATTATCATACATCCCTCCTGTGTACAGGATTAGGAACGAGCTTACTGTCAATAGTGGCTGAGGTGTAATGAGAAACAAAGAAGGTGATATAGTGTTAGTTTATTTCACTACAGGAAATTGAAAATACGTTTATCTATTGATTAATCATTATGATCCCAGCTTGGATGTGAAGCCAATGGAATTTTATTTACATGTACAAGTCACGAAAACTTTATATTAGATACAAATCATTTTGCAAAAATCGCCACACATATTTTTTATATTTCTGGTAAGGAATCTTAATATTTTCAACTATACATATCTTGTAATTATTATTGTTATCATTCTAGTGGATATTTATTTTGGTTTAAGCAATGCATGTCTGATAATTAGATCCAATGATATGTAGAACACTTTCCCATGGGAGTGACAAGCTTTATTAATGATATATCTCGTTCATGGAAGATGCTGTCATCATGATGATTGATAGATAATACCTATTTATGAAAATGTGTTGCCTTCTGAAGGCATGGGGAAAATCCATACTGCCTCCTCACATAGTACTTTGTAGATAAAACAAATAAGAATGAAAAGCAAGCCCTCAACAACTACTTCAAATTAATGGGGCTCTAATACTGGGAGAAACGTTAATAACGGTTAAATTGGGGATGCTTGTCACACAAGTTAAGAAAATAAACATTTCCTTAAAACAGGTATCATCGATGTTACAACAAAAACAGCAGCAGATGGTCGGTCTACACTTGCTAGGAAAAGAAAACATATCTACGTGTAAGGGAGCGTATACAGAAAGCCCTATTCTGTCGGCTTGAGGGCACGCAGGTATGGAAAGGAGAAGAGAATTAAAGGACGATGATCCCAAGGGAGTTTGTAAAAACCTGACGTTGCAGGAAACACCATTAAATCTAGGTTTATTGAAGATCTCTCGATTTTAGTTATGTGAAATATGAAAACGTGCATGATATATGGAGGTGTCTGCTAAGGCAGGTTACACTTTATATAATATCCTGCAAACATCAGTAGATGAAAATAAAGTATACTGTATCTGCAATAGCTGAGCACTTTTTATATTGATTACGTATGACCTTAGTGCCCATAATGTATATAGGCAGAAATAGACTGGTGTTGAAAAAATCTGAATGATAGCATTATTGCTTGATACAATATCATGTGCAGTTATAATAATAATAATAATAATAATAATAATAATAATAATAATAATAATTATAATAATAATAATAATGATAATAATAATAATAATAATAATAATAATAAGTATTATTGTTATGATGATGATTATTATTATTATTATTATTATTATTATTATTATTATTATTATTATTATTATTATATAGATTATCTAAGGCAGTTACTTTACTTATTGATAAAGGGCTATTGGTTTAGGCGTTCAAGCAACCATATGTAGCAAAATACATAGAGTGATGTAAATAAATGCTTGTGGTACAATTTTAAATTTCCGTGGCAATCAAAATATCTACTAACTTGTTAACATGAAGCAAACATACCTGTCAAGTTATTCATACCTTTTGTGATATATATATATATATATATATATATCATATCATAAGATCTCATTTCTCGACTTTGATCAAGTGCTTAAAGACATTTATCAGAGAGATCAAGCCAATCTCACGTGAATGTTTCTGTCTAACGCCTGATTGATTAGGGTGTAACATGAAATGTTTCGTTAAATATGACATAAGCAAGTCATAGGCATGTTTTAACCACTTTTGGCAGCTTTTGATACTGTTATTTTTAGCTGGTAGTTATCAGCATCATTCTTAGCGCCAGATTTGTTTAAATGCAATACTTTTGCATTTTTCTATATTTTGGGAACAGATGAGGTTGCACTATTTCAATTGATAATGAATATCCTGCTATCTGAAATAACAAAGTTTTGAGTGGTGGATTAATCTGATAAAGTCCTGTAGCTTTCTTAGTATCAAGTTTATTGTCACACTTTTAACAAAGGTTTATTTTACACTGGCGGGATAGAGAAACATATCGCCTTAGGAATTTACTACTGCAGAACGTTTTCAGTTCATTAAAGATGTTTTCTATCACTGGTATTTTAACGTAGTGGTAATGTTGGTAAACAGATCATAGAAAACACTTTCAATGTCAGTGTCATCAGTGACTATGGTGTCATTTATTTGTCTGATCTTTGTTTGTTACCACAATGAGTTCATTGAATTTTTTCCAAATGGAGTTTGTGTTGCTGTTTTCGTTTTCAAGATTTAATTGATTAAAGTTTTTATTTAGCCTCTCTAATCATACTTGTGTTTATATTTCTCCATAACTTATAGTGTGCGTGGTTTCCCATAGCTTTCAAGTGGTCACGTGAATTCATAGTATTTAGGATTTCAGTAATAATACAATTAGGTTGTAATTATTATTTTATTTGATGTGCCTTTAGTGGAGCATGCTTGGACATCATTTAGATATAATTATTAACTATAATTTCAAAGACTTTTGACAAACTTTCAAAGACCACAAACATAGATTTCCAAGACCTCTGTTTGATAACATTTGTATACAAATTATGTCTTATGAGAAAACAACGAATGAAAATACTTCAATATTGTTTAATGATAAAATTCAAATGCTCGTTTCATATTGAGGCTGCAACTGAACAGTCATTACAAGAAAGAAAGCAGGAAAACTTGCGTACATCTTTCTAAATCTACCAACTTTGGACAATTTTATTTGTGATTATGGAAAGAAAATAAATTGTTTGGGTTTATTTCAATTTTCAAAGACTTTTAGAAACATCGTGGTACTCTACTTGATTTTCCCAAACTTTCAAGGCCTGCATTTACCTCATTTTTCTCAAACTGTCAAAGACCTAAATTTAAAGATGTTATAAATCCTGTTAGAGACTACATCCATAAAAAAGTCAGTCCACACCCTGAGAGTTTCATCTGTGTCATCAAAATAGTTTGTATTATATTCCATTGAACTTTATATAAGTCATCTTGATATTCTGTGTCATCAAAATAGTTTGTATTATATTCCATTGAACTTTATATAAGTCATCTTGATATTGTTCTTTACTTATAGTTTGGAAAGATCTGTAAGTGATCGTTTTGTGTGTATTTTTCT
The DNA here is from genome assembly GCA_029339505.1 of Unio delphinus. Taxonomy (NCBI): domain Eukaryota; kingdom Metazoa; phylum Mollusca; class Bivalvia; order Unionida; family Unionidae; genus Unio; species Unio delphinus. The sequence goes on along the minus strand of JAQISU010000112.1, from coordinate 7,509,199 downwards.
TATTTCTTTTGCATTTAATCTTTCTTGTCAAAAGAATATGATAGTGGTCACTAAGACCAATATTTGGCGCAAGAACATAAGCCACACTGTCTGGTAAGTTAGTATAAATGTTATCAAAAGGAATGTTTTATATTTATGTTACCCTTGTGGGCTCATTTACCAGCTAAACAAGGCCTAATGATTTACCAGCTAAACAAGGCCTAATGATTTACCAGCTAAACAAGGCCTAATCATTTACCAGCTAAACAAGGCCTAATCATTTACCAGCTAAACAAGGCCTAATCATTTACCAGCTAAACAAGGCCTAATGATTTACCAGCTAAACAAGGCCTAATCATTTACCAGCTAAACAAGGCCTAATCATTTACCAGCTAAACAAGGCCTAATCATTTACCAGCTAAACAAGGCCTAATCATTTACCAGCTAAACAAGGCCTAATCATTTACCAGCTAAACAAGGCCTAATGATTCGATGAATTCTATCCAGTTACTCCATATTTAAGTAATGAGTATGACCTTATTTACATCACCAAGTTTAGATGTTTCTTTCTCCTGTGCAATAACTGTTTTATATTTATTTCAAACAGCTAACATTCAAAATCGCTTTTGAGGAAGGTGATTTATAAATGAAACCATCTAGGCATGATTTTGAATTATTTTGAGAAATTACCACCCAAATACTCTCAATTTCACCTGACTCCAAGTCAGGTCGTCTTTCGGCATTTACGTCTTCCTTAACGAATGGTTTATTGTAGCCTTAACAGTGATTACCATTGAGGTTAGCAATAGCAATTATTTTGGTTCTAGTGATTCCTAAATTATTGATATGAATTTCCTTGGAAGACATCATTAACTTAACTGGTTTATTTTTCCCACTTTACTTTGTACATTTATGTGACCTTTGTTAGAATCTTTTGCATTTAGTTTCATATTAATTATATGCATGTTATCATGTAAATGGGTACTTTATGAGATTGTCACCATGATACTTTTATCATCTGGTATTATATAATGTGGCCATATAATACAAGTATGCATTTTCTAAGTTATGCAAAAGACTACTGACGTAGATATTATAGCCTTTGCCAAGTTACTTAGTACCAAACAGTTTTTTCACAATGTATCACTACTTGCTTTTAAAGATAAAAATAAATAATTACCCTCATTCTTGTCTGCTTAATTTTAATTATGTGTAAACTTTCTAAACTCTGTTTTTCAGGCTATACAGCATGTATACCTTCTCTTTCCACTCTGGTTTTTGATCCATACCTCGCCCTTTCTCTACCTCGTCCTCTTAAAGGTCTTTCTGGAATTAAGCATGAAAGTGAGTTGATTTAAACCTGGGTAATAACAAAGTTACTAAATTTTAATTTATCATTGGATATGTATATTCTTTATTATGTTTGCTACTACGGTCCAGTTGTCTCTCTAATGAATTTTTAGATGTAAAATTATTTCCTAATTGGACAACTAATCTATCCATGATTACTCAGGAAACATAGGACTATAGTGATAATTGAGAATAGAAAAATAAAAACTGAGAGGTTGTAATTTGATGGAAGTTTTCTGGATTGGATCAGATCAAGTATTGGGTAGCCAGATGGAGTCCAAAATGTAACATGGGCACATTCTCTCCTCGAATTGGCACCAAAGCGAAGTCTAAGTGTCCATGTACTCATTAAGCATACTACCCAATAAACATGCGCACTAATAAAACGATGGTCAAACTTCAAGCGACACGTAACTGTACTTATGTGTGATTGTGTGTGTACTTTTTATGATCATGTCGCAGATTTTAATAAAACTGTTATTATTTAAACCTTCTGTATGAAAAGTATCAACATAAAAAAGAAGAACACGAACTCTTTTCAGCTTTGTTTGAAACACTAGGAATATAAGTGTTTGGGGTCCACTGGTGACATTCTGGTTATAATTAATAAATTGTTTAATGAAATTACTGTTTTGAGTGATTTTAAATATGTTAGATGATTTGTGTTGATAAAACTGTGTGGTGAGGGAAAGTGAATTCTACTTAGCAACAAACTGATTACATGTTGCTTTGTACAATACTGTAGTACTGTAGTACTGTACTGTACGTCGATTTAAATCATTCTCGTACCACAAAAAGGTTTCAAATATAACTATAAAGTAGTTATACATCCATTTCAATGTTTCCTCTCAAAACTAAAATTAGAAAGGAAAAGGAAACTTATAATAAAGAATGAGATCAGAAGTAGATAGTACTCACCGTGTTGTGCGGCCACGGAGCGTGGTTGTGTTTTACGTCATCAACTTCAATGTTTACAATTTGGCATATAACGTCGTCATCAACTTCAGTGTTTATAATATGACATATAATTATGCAAAATATGGTCACCGGATTTATGTGTTACTCGTTCGGGATCGGCCAATCACTGCCGAGCGGGATTTCAATAAGGAGACGATATATTCGTTGTCTATGTGCGAAGATGTCAGAGATCTCGTATTTCATGATGAAATCCTCTACTTACTTGATATTACTCCATAATTGCATTTTAAATTGTATTTAATCCGTTGACAAACATAAGTGCCCCATCATTTGTGCAAGAAAATTCGCCCTCAGCAGCACTATTGTGTATTTAAGCTTTGAACCTAAGACTGACATGAACAAATATTTACTGATAACGGATCTCTACTCGACAGCAAGATCTAATCCCAAACATATTCAATTAAACACCGCCAAAGCTGAAAAGAATCCCTATCTGAAGGTAGTTTTGTGTTCGCCATAATAGCAGGTACTCTGTATAATTTGTACCCTAATGTCCTGATGCAGTCAGAGACAACATCTTGGCCTGTTGGTGGTCATGACCTGACACAGTATAATGTGTCTCGTCCTAATTATTCTTCTATTCTAGTTCAGTCTGCCAAGGTCCGTATTTGTCATTATGATTATCGTTTTGAGATATATCATGAGAATATGATATACACTGTTTATATCTTTGCCTTTTGACGAAGTAATGATTGGGTATTATTCCATTTAGATACGTTAATGATATTGGTATAATGTTTGTAACGACAATATGCCTATTGCGTTGTGTATGTTCTTCTTTTCTCATACCATCCTAGGTATTTCAAAGTGTATAAGAAACAAAGTAAATCTATTGGCGAACCTGTACTGAAGATGCTATCATCTTTCTTTACTTATTTCACACCAACATACTCTTCCGGTTTTCAATACAATCAAGTAATTGTTTCATAAAAGGTCGATTCCAAACCTAAATGAAAAAGAAAGATGCTAATCACATGTCAGTATAAAGTAATTAGAAGAAATTTTCCATTTTTAGATGCAGACGACATGTATCAACTTTTAACCAGTTATCTTTTCATTTCTTAGATAATGCTGTAATAATTTATCGAATTTTACCTTTGTTTTAAGGAGAAACTATGTCTATAGTTTTGTGTTAGGTCCCATCAAGACCCCATTAAAGTCTACAAAATGTACGCTACGCGTAAATATACAAAGATCATGACCATTTCACAGAACAAAATACAGCATTATTGTGTTTGAATTACATTATAATTCTACACAATCAAGGATGGTACGTCTCACGAGAGAGAGAGAGAGAGAGAGAGAGAGAGAGAGAGAGAGAGAGAGAGAGAGAGAGAGAGAGAGAGAGAGAGAGCCTTGAGTAATTACTGCACTGGTAGCCTTGGCGTACAGCAGCTTGATGGTATTGGTCAACCTTTGACCCATGTTATACAACTTCATTGTGGCCAACCATTCCTCATGCCACACTCTGTCGAAAGCCTTTTTTGAAATCTATGAACGCATGATTGATGTCTTATTGATGTTGCGAGTACTTTTCACACAGACCCCTACGATTGATTCTGTAGTGCTTCTTTCACTTCGGATCCCCACCTGTTTTGCAGCGATAATTTATTATGCTTGTGGGTTCAGTCTGTTCAGGATGATCTTCAGCATCACTTTACTAGCATTGCTGATTAAATTGATAGTTCTGTAATTTTGGCAGAGCTGGCGATTGTCTTTTGGGGTGAGTGTTATAATCAGTGACGGTCCACTGTGTTGGCCACTCTCCTGTCTGCCAGATCTTGTTGCAGATTTTCGTTAGTAGCTCTATCACTGATTCCCCACCATTCTTGATAAGTTCAGCTGGGATGTTGTCTACTCCAGATGCCATCCCATTATTAAGTGCTCTTATTGCTGATTCCACCTCTTCTTTGAGAATGGGGAAATCATCATCATATGTGGAGTTTGGAATTTTAGGAACCTCTGGGTTTCCTGTAAATGGATGGTTGTAGAGTTCTTTACAATACCCAATCCATCTTTTTGCAAGGTCACTTGCTTCTGTGAGGCATTTTCCATTTCGTCTTGAATGGTACTGACTCTTGGTTGCTTCTGTCTGGTGATGTCTTTCCCAATTTGGAATGCCTTTTTGTTGTTATTCTTGATCGGACTGCTCTCTATTTCTGTTCAAGTTTGTACACTCCAATCTGCGTTTGCTTTCTCCAAGATTTTGTTTTCTCTGATAATCTTGTTTATTTATCGTTACTTCATTGCCCCGGTTTTGTGTCTGGTGATGTTTTGAGGTCTCTTCGGGCATCACACATATTCAGGATCTCTTCTGTAACCCAGGGTGTTTTTCTTTGGGCGATGGAGGCCAATGATGTCCTTGGCAAATGTTGTCATGACAGTCTTGAAAAGTGTCTATCATCATTTTAACATCAACATGTATCAAAAGCAGTGAAGCAAATTTTCCTCCAATTGTACCTTGGTAATGACTTGCAGATGTTAGGGTCTTTCAGTTGCTGAAGGTTGAATTTGAGCCTGATGTTTTCAGGCTTGTTAATTGTCTTCAGCCTCAGTCGGAAGTTTATAATGACGAGATCGTGATCACATTAGTCTGGGCCAGAGAACAATTAATAATATTTATGGGTACATGTGCTTGTTAAATCGCCGTGATTCAATGATTTATAAGGTCTGTATAAGTATAGTTAGTGATTCCTAATTATTATTTCGTGTATTTAAACGGTTCAGAAAGACTAGCAGGAAGGTTAAGTTCGCATTTATATCGAAAATGTCGAAAATGTCAAAGATGGATATTCTACACAACAGTTGGTCTCATGTACGGGGGCTCGAATCATTCTGTTCTTTATAACCGCTAAGATATCTATTTATTCCTCCTGTAAGTTCCACACTTTCTATTATTATTACTCGAGCCAGGCAATAAAACCGATTGCCATCATCATCTAGATAACGAGAACCGAATAAAGGGGGAGGCCTTGTAAGAAGATACAATCAAACACTATCACAAAACTCACACACACACACACCCTCCACAATAATGAATACGAAATTTGTTTAGTTCAAGTCGCAACCAAAACACTATTGATTGCTTCGTCACGAGTTCTTTTATTATAGAAAACATGGAGACACTATGGAAATATTATGGATCTAGGGATCTAGAACATCGGTATGTGTTTACTATTAACCTATATTTCTACGGATATTTTTCTGAAGAACACATTATTCTTGCTGTGTTTCAAAACTTTGATAGATTTTAAATAGATAAAATAAATTTATTGATATATAAATGGCACAAAGATAATGAGACAGGTTAGATTTTTTTTTAATCACACACACATACACACACACACACATAAATAAATAAATAAATAAATAAATATAAATATATATAAATATATATATATATATATATATATATATATATATATATATATATATATAAACACAATCATAATTATTATAGATCACTTGATGTATATTTTTGCACATGAAGTTTATTTAAAGTAAGTAAATTCAGATTTCGATATGTTAAGGTTACTGTAATATTACTGCCCACACTTTATATTTGATTTTAAGAGTTTTACTGCCCAGGCTATATGTTTGGTTTTCAAAGTTCAACTACACAGGTTACCTATTTTTTTTGTCAATTCTTTTAAATTACCTTTTTTGGCACTCTTATATGAGAAGGCGCTAAACGGTACATTTCTTTCAGTCCAAACAAAGGTACACTGACTTTTCTTAACTAGAGAATTTCTGTTTAACTAAAATGCAACAAGGAAATATTTTAGATATCAAAATCAAGTTTTACTTTAGAGCAAATCCGAAATCGAAGATATCAAAAATAACCAGGTGTAGCAGAGGTCTATGGAGTAGAGTATATATAAAGCATATATTGATGTTTATTAATCATTTAGAGTTTAAATATACAAAATGACGACTAGTTAATTACTGTTAACTTCAAACAATATATCAAAATTCGGGTCTCACCAAAAGGATACGATTCGAGAAACACAGTAATATATATATATATATATATATATATATATATATATATATATATATATATATATATATATATATATATATATATATATATATATATATGGATTACTCATATGTCTGCAACGGTGAAACCAAATCCTTTGAAATGACTCAATGACTCAATGATTCATTGCATGACTGATTGAATACACACTGAAATGGTACAAAGTACTTAAGTATATGGGTAAAATGTACTCATTAGGCTGTAAAATATATATTTGCATACCTATTTAGAGATTGCAGACCACGTTCATTGCACACGTGTATTAGCTGACAGAGGGCCAAATATTCCCATTAACAATGCTAAATTTACAACTGACTTCAGATTTTGCGGTTTATGTTTCCTCGTGATCAGGTAATGATGCGCTAATGCACTTCTGATCGTGGCAGCAGTGCCCATAATGCACTTCTGATCGTGGCAGCAGTGCCCATAATGCACTTCTGATCGTGGCAGCAGTGCCCATAATGCACTTTTGATCGTGGCAGCAGTGCCCATAATGCACTAAAATTATATTCTTGTATGTAACGCTTCAAATGTTAAAATCGTATTCGCATTGTACATGTACATTGTACATGCATTCACCGATGATAATCTTAGATCTACATGCATTCACCGATGATAATCTTAGATCTACATGCATTCACCGATGATAATCTTAGATCTAGAAATCTTTCACCGATGATAATCTTAGATCTACATGCATTCACCGATGATAATCTTAGATCTACATGCATTCACCGATGATAATCTTAGATCTACATGCATTCACCGATGATAATCTTCGATCTACATGCATTCACCGATGATAATCTTAGATCTAGAAATCTTTCACCGATGATAATCTTAGATCTAGAAATCTTTCACCGATGATAATCTTAGATCTACATGCATTCACCGATGATAATCTTAGATCTACATGCATTCACCGATGATAATCTTAGATCTAGAAATCTTTTTTATTCGCATTGTACATGCATTCACCGATGATAATCTTAGATCTACATGCATTCACCGATGATAATCTTCGATCTACATGCATTCACCGATGATAATCTTAGATCTACATGCATTCACCGATGATAATCTTAGATCTACATGCATTCACCGATGATAATCTTAGATCTACATGCATTCACCGATGATAATCTTAGATCTAGAAATCTTTCACCGATGATAATCTTAGATCTAGAAATCTTTCACCGATGATAATCTTAGATCTACATGCATTCACCGATGATAATCTTAGATCTACATGCATTCACCGATGATAATCTTAGATCTACATGCATTCACCGATGATAATCTTAGATCTAGAAATCTTTTTTATTCGCATTGGACATGCATTCACCGATGATAATCTTAGATCTACATGCATTCGCCGATGATAATCTTAGATCTAGAAATCTTTTTTATTCGCATTGTACATGCATTGATCGATGATAATCTTAGATCTAGAAATCTTTTTTATTCGCATTGTACATGCATTGATCGATGATAATCTTAGATCTAGAAATCTTTTTTATTCGCATTGTACATGCATTGATCGATGATAATCTTAGATCTAGAAATCTTTTTTATTCGCATTGTACATGCATTGATCGATGATAATCTTAGATCTAGAAATCTTTTTTATTCGCATTGTACATGCATTCACCGATGATAATCTTAGATCTAGAAATCTTTTTTATTCGCATTGTACATGCATTCACCGATGATAATCTTAGATCTAGAAATCTTTTTTTGCAAATAAAGTATAATCTTGTGTCTTCCTTTCTCTCATAAAGTAAAATGATGTGTCTTCCTTTCTCTAATAAAGTATATTGATGTGTCTTCCCTTCTCTCATAAAGTAAAATGATGTGTCTTCCTTTCTCTAATAAAGTATAATCTTGTGTCTTCCTTTCTCATAATGTTGTATAATCGTGTGACTTCCCATCTGTAATAAAGTAAAATGATGTGTCTTCCTTTCTCTGAAAAAGTATATTGATGTGTCTTCCTTTCTCTAATAAAGTATAATCTTGTGTCTTCCTTTCTCTAATAGAGTATAATCTTGTATCTTCCTTTCTCTAATAAAGTATTTTCTTGTGTCTTCCTTTCTCTAATAAAGTATAATATTGTGTCTTCCTTTCTCTAATAAAGTATAATCTTGTGTCTTCCTTTCTCTCATAAAGTAAAGTGATGTGTCATCTTTTCTCTCATAAAGTATAATCTTGTTTCTTTCTTTTTCAAATAAAGTATAATCTTGTTTCTTCCTTTCTCTAATAAAATATAATCTTGTGTCTTCCTTTCTCTAATAAAGTATATTGATTTTTTTCCTTTCTCTGATAAATAATTTGCTAACCAATATCGGAAAGTATTTTTACTTTAAATTTCCATATATAATTCTTGTAAAAAGAATTTTTGTGTTAAACATATAAGTATAATCTTGCGTCTATCTTTTTTTAAATAGTTTTAAATAGTTTGCTAACCAATATCGAAAAGTTTTTTTGTATACTTTTTTGAAGATTTCCGTAAATAATTCTTGTAAAATTAAATGGTTTTAAAACAGATAGTTATTACTCTGGCAGCTATTTCTAAAGTGTCTGTTTTCTGTGAAGGGTTCATCTTCAAAATATGTTGTGCTTGTTATAGATTTAGATTGTTCATTGAGGAAAATCTACAGTCTGCAGGTCACTGATAGTTTGTTCGTCTTCTAGATGAATTGGTTTCTCTGAAAAACGAGTGGCTGGAGTGTACGCTTATTTCTATGCGTAAGTCGTACCTGTACGCATGTACACGTGATGGCCATATCAAACTTGTTGTCACGGAATTGTATAAACCCGTTTTATTTATTTATTAATTTCGTGTAGTAGAAATTCACTTTTTGGCGTACAACGATACCCGATGGTGAATAATGTATATGTGTTGCATTTTAAAATAATGAGTTCGATTTATCCTATGCCGCATCTGCGAAGTGCCTGTGATTAGATGAACTGAATGCTTTCGATGCACAGACAACAATATCTGTGTATAATTACATTACCGCATATAAAGCTCTATGCATTACGAAACGTCTTGGCAGTCGGCGGTCTACTACAACGACTCGCACATCTCCAGCTATATAGGTAGGTAAGTTACGGTGTATAAAAGTATTATGTTTTTATGTCCGTGTCATATAAATAGTACATGGCATTGGATATGTTTTCAGCTGCGAAGTGTCTGGAAATGTCCAGAATGCCCGGTGCTGTCGAGTGTCTGGAATGTCAAATGTCTGGATCGTACCAGCTGTTGAGCTGTCCAGTATCTGGAATGTCCAGCATCCAGTGTGTCCGGTGATGTCGAGTGTCTGGAATTCCTAGCTGCATAGCTGACTAGAATCTGAGATGTCTAGTATCTGGAGTATCCTGGAGAGTCTGGTGTTGTCCAGTGTCTAGTGTTCAGAGCATCCGGAAAGTGTAGATCTGTCTGGAGTGTCCAGAGTGGCTAGAGGGACTTGAGCGTTCCAAGTATCGGAGCGATCGAGGTCTACGTGGTGCAAGCTGTAAAGCCAACACCAGAAATTATTTGTACCAGCTGTAAAGCTGATAATGTGGGGTTCGTAAAACCCATTGTGTCTTTAGGGACTGTAAAGATAAGTTACATAACTGTGCAAATGAATTTCTCTATGAGTGAATTAACTTTACTACAGGAGTAAAATTCTACATTTGTTAGCTAGCTTAGTAAAATATACGCATCTTTCCATTGTTTGATCACTGTGAAACATTCACACCTTGTGTTTCTCTTTTTTTGTAGAGTAATTTGGTTGTATTTTTCTTTTATTACATGTGTGCGTTATTATGTTAATAATCCAATATTCGGATTAAATATATACGTACGTATTCATAATTTAATTGCTCATTCAAGTCATTCATTATTAAACATTGTATTTATATCATCGTCAAAAGTGTTACGTTGTGAAACCGAAAATCCCATTCGGTTATCTTGTTACCACAGTATCATTACTGTGGTAACAAGATAACCGAATGGGATTTTCGGTTTCACAACGTAACACAACTGTCAAAATATAGGTCTTTTTGATGAACTTAACCTAAATTAACACACACAAATTCAAACATTTTAATTAGCAAAACTAAGGAATAAAGTAAGTGTTTAACAAATCGCCCCTTTTGTAGCCCAAATACATTTTACATAAATGACCATTTCAATTGGGAAATAAAGTAGATCAATATATAACTGATATTGAAATCACTTTCTATGAATCATTGAACAAACTGAAGAAGACTTTGTCGTTGTAATGAATGTAAAAAAAAAACAATATATACGTTTACCAAATATTACATATTCGTTTTTCACAGGAACCGCATTAGAATATTATATCGCTAGTAAGTTTCTTTTTGACGGCGAACCGTATGCCATGTCCTCCAATTACACGTTCTGTAAAGCAATCAAGCGTAATTTAATGATAATTATATTCTAATTTGCCAGTTGGAGGAACTCATTAATATATCTTCTGGATACCCTACTTGATTTGTCCTTATTATCAATGTAATTAAAGACATGAAAGGTAAAGTTTATCTATGGTCATTATTTCCAAAATAATGGAAGTTTATTAGCAAATAAAGTCCAGATATTTCAGAATGCTTTTCTGAATCGCTTGATGGAATGGTGTCCGTAAATATGCCTTGTATATGACCGTAAATGTAGATAGGTTTCGATGCCGTGAACAGCATTTCCTGCGTTGTATAGTTTTTAGATCGGTGATTTCAAAATACGACTTTCTTTTAACTCACATATACACAAAGATATATAAAGGCTTTTTCAACAGTATTAAAGTATTTTTTAAAATAAAAATATGATCAAACAGTCTTCGTAGCAATGTACAGTCTTCATATCTCCCTTGCCACAGTACTGAAACTATGGTTCGGAAACTGACATTCACTCTAATTGGATAGTGGAAAGATTACAGTCCTCACCGTCCTTGCTTTGTCTGCAGCATTTGACACAATAGACCATGATATATTACTTCACCGTCTCCAGCATGTATTCGGCATTCACAATACAGCCTTGCTGTGGTTCAAGTCTTACCTAGTGACCAGGACACGAATTGTATCTGCAAATGAAATAGACTCAAGCCCAATTGATCTATGTGGTGGTGTTCCACGTGGTTCTGCTTTGGACCTGTTATCCCCGTTGTATACACTCAGCCGCTCTCAAGTGTGATATATCACCATCCATACAAATCGATCCACCATACTAAAGTTGATGCCTCCCTACAAGGAGTAGATAGGTACATTTTGTTATGTGAAATCATGGATGACATGTAACAATCTGCATATGAATCAATAATACAACTGATCACAATACAAAGACTCTCATTCACATCCTTTACCTCAAACAACAAATATGAGCAACACTAACATTAAATTCACACAGTGCGAAACCTAGGTGTTGCTCTGGATAGTACACACACACATTGCACCAACATGTCATGAACATATGTAAGGCTGCATATCTTGAGCTGAGACGCATAAGCTCCATTCGCAATTATCTTTTAGTTGATTCCACTAAAACGCTTGTGTATTCATTAATACTTTCTACACTGGTCTATTGTAACTCAATTATGTGTTGTTTGTCTCAATATCTACCCAAGAAGCTTCAAAAAGTTCAAAACACAGCTGTTCAGCTCATCATTAGAGTTTCACGATCAGTGCACACATCCCCGAAGTTCTGTAGATCTGTACCTTACACTGGCTATGCATTCGATCCTGAAACAAATACAAATATTGTTCTCTACGCTACGTTTCACTGACAGACACCAGTCCAACATACCTATTTGGCCTCACCCACGTGTACACACCAGCAAGATACTTACGCTCCTCTTCTAATAATCGTATACTCAATATTCCCTGCATACCAGGGTCCAGCAACGTTGATGAACTCTTCACATCCCCGAGTGTATCTGCTACACAAGGTAGTTCGATGCATTTTGTGGCTATGTACAATCACCTTTGCATATTGATAAGTTGATTGTTTTCTTGTTTCAGTTTCTATGTTTCTTCATTATAATACACACGTATAATTTAAACATGATAAATGCTTTTATAATAATAGAAGTAGAGCACTACAAACACTTGGTTAACTACGCCTTTTACATTAACACTAAGCCACTAACCGACAAGCTCATATACATTATTGTTGAATAAAAACTATGGGAAATGACGAACCAACAAGAGGTGAGTTGTTAAAATGTATTTAAGTTGATATAAGGTCCTCATTTCGCTTTAGAGACAGGACAAGCGACCATAAACTCTCTCTCTCTCTCTCTCTCTCTCTCTCTCTCTCTCTCTCTCTCTCTCTCTCTCTCTCTCTCTCTCTCTCTCTCTCTCTCTCTCTCTCTCCCATGCTTTGGTCCGTTTGAATAAACCTTTAACATCATTCATAACTGCAGAGATATCGTTGGATGCCACAAACGAAAATCTTCTAAGTTTTCCAATTTTGATACATTTTAGCCCGTATTTTGCTACGTTGGCCCAGAGAGAGAGAGAGAGAGAGAGAGAGAGAGAGAGAGAGAGAGAGAGAGAGAGAGAGAGAGAGCCATTTGAACCATGTATAAATCGCAAAGGAAGTGCACACGTATCGTTACGACGAACAATTTTATTTTAGATTACTTGGTGAAATTTCTATATCAAGGTTTTAATCCAGCAAAAATTCCTTTTCTCTCTCATTCCTGATTTCTGCATATTTTGTCCGTTATGCATCATAGGGGAGGGGGACCAGAAATCAGAAAAGATTGTGTTTAAAATGTGTAACATAATAAATTCATTTAGAAAAATAGCATCATTTAGTATCCTTTATCTTTATTTTCATACGTCACTAATGATTACTACGCGGAATCAACTGCAGTTGGTCGCTAAAATGTTTATATATGCTTATTATTATGCCATGGGCAGATTACCATTTGACATTTACCGATAGTATTGGTATATCAAATTGATTTATACCAACAAATTACATACACAAAAATACACACACACACACGCACGCACACACACAGGTATATATATACATAGACAATTTCATTTGAAATGTGTCACTGTACATAGTAGATCATTTGGTGCGTATATGCGTATATGTAGGTCAATAAACTGTGAATCAATATCTCTACTCATTATAACTCCATATTGAATCAATAAGTGTCTGATGCGCATTATGTGTTCTTTCTCAGTGAACATACAACTACTACACAACTTGACCGACGCGATATTGTTGTTTTGGGGGAAACTGCAGGTAAAACAAAGCTATCGGTGACATGATATTGAACAATGAAAATTAGTAACACCGGGACATAAAATGATTTTATCGAGCAACCATTTTAGTTCGATATTTCACATTCCTTGCTTGTTAAATCCTACAGGTTACTGATACTGTTTTTTGTTATTTGTCTGGCCTAGAATACACAGCTCGGTAATAGTAGAATGTTGATTTAAAGTTGTGTTTATTAATTAGAACAGCACCTTCTCTACTCCAAGATTTTTTTGGTCAACCGCAGATGACTATAATGAATACCCATGGGCTTACAAATGCGCGAAGGCGACGGGTTTATGCAGCGGTAAATCCGCATGGTTTTGAAATCTCAGCCTCGTAAGGAAAGGACGGTCTTGCGTGTGTGGGATAACGCTTGCAGACCCAAACCAGGAAACCCGTGCGGCCGCCACCACGTTCTACCAATATCTTGAAAGATTGGTCACACGTCTGATACACGACTGGTGTTGTTTATCTGGTATGTAATGTTGTTGTTGTTGTAGGGTTTAACGCAATTTTCAGCACAAGAGAGGCTATACATGGCGGCCAGTATTATTGGTGGAGGAAGAACCCAGGAAAAATCCCGGAAAGAACCACCGACCCACGAGAAGCTACTGCCAAGCTTTCTCACATAACCACATTTGCCGAATCGGAGACTCGAACCCATCAGACAGAGGTGAGATGGCAGTGATCCGTAACGGAGAGCGCTTTAGACCACTCGGTCATTAGGGGTCCCCAGGTATGTAATGTAACTGTAAACAGGACCATGTGTGCGTGAGTGCGTGTCTGTGTGTTTTTTTTTTTTTTAAAAATGGCATGTAAGCATGACATTAATGTCTAAAATATGTAATAACATGCAAATGTGCCAATTATGTAGATATTATAAGGTGAGAATCAAAGTATCGCCATTTTGAAATATGCGATGGAGGCAAACGTGTCCAATCTGACGATATTAGATTCTTAAGATCAAAATTGTATGTTTGAAATATGTAATAAGCGGCAACCATGCATGTATTGGGAAATTAGTAGCAATGGGTGCATTTATCACTTTGTACAATATAACAGGCACACGCAAAGCTAAATCTCACATGAGCGCTAATGGTACCGAGTCACGCTCGTGTTTTTTAATGCTGCATTTTAGCTCATACTTAGAGCTAGTGATTGTTTTTATTGGGATAATCCAAATTGATATCTACACTTTAGTCGTATTAGTAATGATGATGATGATGATGATGATGATAATAATAATAGTAGTAGTAATAGTAGTAGTAGTAGTAGTAATAATAATACTAAAAATATTATTATTATTATTAATAATAAAAAAAATCTTCTTCTTCTTCCTATTGCTATTATTATTATTATTGTTGTTATTATTATTATTATTATTATTATTATTATTATTACTGTTGTTGTTATTATTATTATTATTGTTGTTGTTATTATTATTATTATTATTATTATTATTATTATTATTATTATTATTATTATTATTATTATTGTGGGTTCGATCCCCGGTTGAGTCATACCAAAAGACTTACAAAATCGATTCTAACAGCTGCCTTGCTTGGCGCTCAGTATTAAGATGATAGTGTTAGGAATGGTCGGCCTGGTGTCAGGATAATGTGGGGCATAATAATAAATGTCTGCGGCACGATGCCCCAGTGCTAGACATCATTATAAACTGCCTCACTGCAGACATCGTAGCGATATGACTGAAAAATTATTAATGCTATGTTAAAAATCGTAGTTCCGGTAATACACACCATTAGTATTATTATTGAACATACTTTCGCGTTAAACTCCTCATCCTTTTTTTCTCCATCGTTGTCTACTACCACCAAAGACTTCTAGCAAACTGATTATAGCCAGCAATATCACTGGACTATTGTTCTTTTGAATACAATTATAGAAGTAATCCTGTTAATAAAACATGGTCGTACCGGGGGTCGTGATGACATGGAACTTTGCAAGGATTAGATTAATCACAAAGTCTAGATCCTATAAGACAGATTAATGTTACTGAAGTATTTGTGTATTTAACATGTAACAAGGGTGACAATATCGAATAAATTGACAATCAACACATGTGATATGTTTTCAGTTGTTACTTACGAACGCAAGGTTACCAAGAAATTCTCCATGATTGCAAATATCAACTACTGTATGCAGAGCCTTGCCGCACCATTATACAATTGTACAGACAGATCGTCGTTTTAAACGAACTATTTATCTTGTGTTAATATTTACTTAAAAGACAAATGTAAATCCGAGATACGTGAGACTGATTTAAAGAAATAAACTATATCATCGTTTAGATAAAAAAGCGTCTTTGGAAATATTTAATCTAACAACGGTAGAGATTGATCGTGCGAAATATGTGGAAAATAAATTTTTAGTACAACCAATTATGTCTAATCAATTACTTTTAATATATATAGTACCCCTAATGAATGATCCAAACCCAATGAATGGGTTCATTGTATTGGTTTATCGATTATCTATTCCCTTTTGACATTCTGTATTATCACAGTGCGTGTAGCACATACATAATATAATGAATTGGCATTAGCACAGGATAAGAAGCACAAACTGTCTTGTTACTCTGGATGAATCTGTTCTAATATTTTATTCTATTGTCTTAAGGTAACTGGTACTATATTTTTTCTCTTAACCAGATCGGTTTGCGTAGAACGTGAGTGTAGATTGATAAACTATTCGAGTGTAGATTGATAAACTATTCGAGTGTAGATTGATAAACTTAATCGAGTGTAGATTGATAAACTATTCGATCAAATTGAAATAATATAGTTATCAGTTTACAAATAGTTTCAAATAAAGTAAACAATTTGCATTCCAGCCTTTCAAAAGAAGTTGTCACCTCGTGGCAAAGTGACGCCTTAGAGTGCCTAACAATTTCTGTTCACAGTTTCGTAAGGACAGTGTCACATTGACCGGTTCTTCACATTGGACTTTTTATAATGAAATACACATCATGTAGTTTATATTTCTTTCTTTCTAAGATTGTATGTATGACGATACAATACTTTTATATTATTTCTCTTGGTCTAGTTCATCCTAAAAGTGAGTAACGAGTCAAGTTTGAAGATCAAAGCATGCAATGCCACCAAATGTAATCCTGTCTCCCTGAATATAACAAGCTAATCACAAACTTTGGAAAATTAAACGAATTTCATCATGGATACAAATTTTATACGTAAAAAGTCCGAAAGCTACAAAGTACACATTTGGACGTGTGATGTTCGAACTGATCATATGAAATAAAATTAAATGATAGTAGTTATATTTGTCCTTTTATCGTCAGACTATAATACTTAGTTGATTCCATTCTTTTATTTCAGCCCACTGTTCGAGAGAAGTTAGATCACGTTGGACTTGAATTTGAAAAGGATATACAGGTCTACAACGAAACAGGTCACATGCGAGTAGTTGAATTTTGGGGGTTACATATTCTGGTTAGTTATCTATGTTGCTGAGGAATACTAAATGGCTCAGCACCGTTTCTGACCTGATTAAATCTTTATTGATATGGACGTTTCTCCATCGACTATAACTCTTTCGTATATATTTGTGACGAAAGAACTAATATAGAAATCTAAGTATACATGGAGGCCATGGTGATCGAATATCGATAATACTTTAATAAAGACTTTTAAAGTCACATTGTTGACGTCATTTTATTGTATTATCACAAAAAAAACTGCATGTCTTCCGCTTCCCTTACTCACATTTTACTTCATTTGTAGGGAGAAATGATCTGACTGATGGTTTACATACCTACGGAATTTCCAATATCAGCTAAAGTCCCATTCTAACTATTTCATTTATTGCATGTTAACAATCGGAAATATACATGAAATCTCAGTAAAACTGAATCACTCTGGTCTAAAATTTAACCAATGTCTTTTCTTAAAACGGGACATAATATGGGATGATAAATGCTTTCTATTAGATAATATTAATACATATCTTGTCATTAAAAGCCTTTTTATTTTACCTGAGTGATGTTTGCAAATTCACGCCAGTACTAGACTGTCACAGTGTTCTAAAACATTTGTTTTTACATGTTTACTTTCAACAATGTGATCAAAACATTGACGATCATAGAGATTGTGGAAAGGTAAACGCTTTTCATGTGCGACAGTGAACGGATGAATTGAATATATAAATTCGTATCCAAACGTGACTACTTATGTTAGCATGAAACTATATTATAAACGCAATGATATTCTTTTACAATCGTTATCAACCGTGTTTTTATAATATATGCAATGTATGAACGTTTATCTACTATTCTGTATCCAAGGAAATGTCGATCCATTTTAGCACGGGAAATGTCTCGAGACACTAAACACATTTGTTGCCATGAGTTTAATTTCCTTTTGCTGATAATAATGCATAGGTCATGTAATTGTAATTTCTTGTTCAATACCTTTTCAACCCGCTGCAGGTAACAAATATCATGTACGTGTCATAAATCTTTGTTTCTCTCTTTAAAATATTTATTTTTATCGTTCTCGTGTGTCCCACTGGCTTTCAGTTTGCACACATCAAATATATTAGCACATCAAAACACTTGTATGTATACATATGGGATATTAATTATGTGAGGCCAAATTGATCTTTGACAGAAACTAGTATCCGTTAAACCTTTTGAGTTCTGGGAAGTCTCGTATATATGTCAATGACATTTAAAAACACACCACTGAGCAATGTGTTGATGGTATATAGTATTAAATATATTTGATGGTTTGAAATTGTATCGATTTGGTTAATCGGCTGAAAACATGATCGGATCGGTTTGCCAAATGCTGATTTGTGCCATATTTTGGAACTAGAGACAGGTACTCCAGAGTGCCAACTTTTTTTTTTCACAGAACAAGTTTGTTACTTAACTACATAGTGCTGAATTAGAAATGAACAAGAAACATTTCACTTATTGCCAATTTAGTAGCCAATTATTAATTCGCGTTTCTAAGAAAAGCAGAATGAGAAAAGAGCAGCAAGATGTTTGTTCATCTATGAGTACCGTATTATAAGACGAGTCCAGCTGCAAACTGCGCAGACGCAGATCTGGGCCTCTGTAGCTTGTTAGGAGTATTCAGTAGAAAGAAAAACAGTAAATATTATGATATGAAGGCGCATTAGGCTAGGCAAATAATATCGTCGTTGTTTGCAGTTTGGATCATGTTATAAGCGATTATTATCGGTATCAGTTATTCAAAACCCAGTTAAAGAAGCTGACGCCAGCATCGTAGCCTATATAAAGCAGATACAGAGACGACCAATTCAGTCAGCACTTTACACTGTGCGATCGCCTGCTTAAGTGAATTAATCAGACCCGTCTTCGATAGTTGCAGTTGGGAATCTACTCAAATAGAATCAAAACTTTAAACGATATTGTCCTGACAAAACGTTCAGTACACGGTGGATATGAAAAGCTCACAGGGATAATACTTATTATGTCACGATAACGACTAAGATTCCTTTCTTAAGGTATACTTAGTTGGAAAGCTGTCTGATTTTTCGTAGTTATAGATTTGTTTGCGCTTTTAGACAACCGTTATACAAATTTGTATGACTGTCAGCAGGAAGAGACTTTGGGCTAACACGCATCCTTGCTCAAGTCATTGGTAACTCAGACTGATTCAGATGATGCCAAAATAATTTCTCTGGCCCATCATCGTTTCCTTAAGTCACACTATATATGTGGCAGGATGCCTTAACAAGTGTGAAGCACAAAACGATTCAGCAGAAACCTGGCGAAGAAACTGCAATTTTTGAATAACATTGAGATTCTAGAATTGTTGTAATTGGAGTGTTTGCTCTATTTACGTTTGCATACTTGAATAATATTAATCCACATTTGTACTCGATTGTTGTAGTTCATTTAATCTATACTTACTGGATGAATTCATTGGTGTACTTTTATTGTGTAAGCATCTACTTCAGGTGTTTTGCCAGTTAAGTCAGCGTTGGAGGATCAGTGATACATTATTTTTCTCTTGTCGCAGTCGATCAATTGATTTCTCACTAGTGATAATTGTTAATTCAGTATGTGGTGGAGGTGTCTGGCTCGTCTTTGAAGTATCATTTTGTGTTTGTGCCATACGAATTCAGGTTTTCAGTTCCTGATCAGAGTGGCCTGTACATTGTACATAAAGTATCATATAAGTTCTTGATGTAATACCCCTGTGCATCCGATTGCATCTCACATGATTTGAAACTCATCTGTTTGTCTTGAAAGCCGCCGATTTGCATGGACAATGTCCTTGTTTGAGCTGAAGGTTACTTATTTAGATTATGTGGTACTGTATTCCATAATGTACTTTGGGGCGATGATTCTCGTTTAGTAGTCTCTTTATGGCGACATTATTCTCATTAAGCCGATATAGATATTTACGTGTCGTGAGACCACGAGTTCTGAATAAAACAGATTCAAGTAGTCTCTAATGAATGTAAAGGTTTCATCACAGTTCTCTTTCCTCTTAATGATGACTTTAGCCACGTATCCACTATGATGTATTGTGGTTTGTCAGTGGGACGACTGTGTTGGTGACTAGGAGACAATCTTACGTGTATTTCTGAGTAGGAGGAATTCATTTTGATTGCATTTGCCAAGTCCATTTTCGCAGACGACACCTGTCCATATCTGTTAGGATTGAAGTCTTCTATGATAATGATGTTGTCTGTCTTTGGTACCTCTATGATAAGGGATTCGACTCTTTATAATAATCGTCATTGATTTCATTTTGGTTGATGATGGCAATCATAGTTCGATGTATTTATGCAGAAGTCTCATTTGCATTAATCTGTCATTTGGGTCTTTTGGAAAATATATGCAGCTCTGCCTGGTTGTGATTTAATAGCAAACTCAACACAAGCTTAACGTCACTTGTCTGTATAACCTTTACTCCAGTATAACCGGCTCTTACTTTGATACGTTGCCCTTTCTTAGGCGAGTTTCACTCATGTTGAACTAGGTAGTGTCTCAATCAACTGCTGATGTTCTTTTCTCTCGTCTATCTGTTTTGTATTGTCCATTATTGTGTGCACATGTCAGACATAATCATTGTATTCTTTTGTAGGCTTCGACCGCTCAAATGAATAGTTATAGGTCTCCATGGTTACCGGAAAGCAACTCCTGCCTTTGACGCCATTTCTAAATCATCCTCGCGCAGGCGAGCAATGTGATCTTAAACAGGGTTTCTACATTACCATTTGGCATATCGGGTTCCACTGCAACATCGGGCCAGTGAGTACCAGCCCTATTTCCACAGTTATATATTTGCCTTCTGATGTCTGCTTGTTGATCGTAATCAGGTGGAGGTGGAGAAAATAATGCCATGTCTTGAACATGAATTTGTTTTACGTAAAGGGAGGCTGCTTAAAATCATACTCATTCCCTCGTTTAGACCTGTCTGAATCTATAGGCAGGACAATGTAGAATCGTCAGGAGAAGAACCCGGATGTAATGGTTGGCCATTAGGTCCTACTGCACCTGAGCAGATGCACTGCGCTTTCCAGACAGCTCGTGACATCTGCCTTCTCCGCCGCTAGATGATCATATTTGCTTGGCCGCCTGATCTACCAGAAAGGACTTGCCAGAACTAGGAAGGTGTAGTTATCCACTATAGGACAAGATTCATAGTTAATACAGTCTTCTCTTACTTGGCCTGGCACAATAATAGTAGGTATCGAACATCAGAAAATATATCTGCAGCAATCAAGTAGTCAAGTTAGTCTCTTCTGTACATATGGTTTTACGTTTTCTCTTTGTCATCCTTTTTAAACAGCAAACGTAGCAGCTCGCATTGACTACTCTAATATGTACACATTATCCGTGTCCCCACTATATGTTCAAAACGTTTTGATTAATGACTAAAACGTGTTGAGCGTTCTTGCTCTCAGTTTTGATGATTCTCTCTCTCTCTCTCTCTCTCTCTCTCTCTCACACGCACACACTATACATATTGTACAAGAATATAGCAAACGTATTTTGACTGATAAAACGACTTGTAAGCAGCGTTATCCATGTCTAAAATGCATGTAGTCAAGGGGCAGATTCATAAATGCATTTTGTGAACGGGCCGAGTCGTACGTGTATTTAGTCATAAGGGCTGAGCCATAAATACGTGTAGTAAATGGGCCGAGTTGTAAAAGGACAAATATAGCTAATAAGGTCCTTAATATGACTCATTTTATAGTAAACTATCAAATTGGTTTCACACAGCCATTACGTAAAACCCAAAACGTATTGTAATTTGTGCAACACGCCTCGGACACCATAGGTTAAAGTCAACGTAAGCTAAAAGGGTAAGTGTGCTCATTTGCCAATGTATCAATATGACACTGGTTTTCAAAGACTGATAAATGAAAAAGAAAATGCCAGTTGTATGCGAAATATAGGATACATATTTCTATGATAAATTTCTCATAGAACTCGTACAATTTCCAATGTTAAATTTCTCTTATGAATCATACAATTTCCTATGTTAGATTTTCTTATTACTCATACAATTTCCTATGTTAAATTTCTCTTATGACTCATACAATTTCTTATGTTAAATTTCTCTTATGATTCATACAATTTCCTATGTTAAATTTCTCTTATGACTCATACAATTTCCTATGTTAAATTTCTCTTATGACTCATACAATTTCCTATGTTAAATTTCTCTTATGACTCAAACAATTTCCTATGTTAAATTTCTCTTATGACTCATACAATTTCCTACGTTAAATTTCTCTTATGACTCATACAATTTCCTATGTTAAATTTCTCTTATGACTCATACAATTTCCTATGTTAAATTTCTCTTATGACTCATACAATTTCCTACGTTAAATTTCTCTTATGACTCATACAATTTCCTATGTTAAATTTCTCTTATGACTCATACAATTTCCTATGTTAAATTTCTCTAATGATTCATACAATTTCCTACGTTAAATTTCTCTTATGACTCATACAATTTCCTATGTTAAATTTCTCTTATGACTCATACAATTTCCTATGTTAAATTTCTGTAATTATTCATACAATTTCCGATGTTAAATTTCTCTTATTACTCATACAATTTCCTATGTTAAATTTCTCTTATGACTCATACAATTTCCTATGTTAAATTTCTCTTATGACTCATACAATTTCCTATGTTAACTTTCTGTTATTACTCATACAATTTCCTATGTTAAATTTCTGTTATTACTCATACAAGTTCCTATGTTAAAATTCTCTTATGACTCATACAATTTCCTATGTTAACTTTCTGTTATTACTCATACAATTTCTTATGTTAAATTTCTCTTATTACTCATACAATTTCTTATGTTAAATTTCTGTTATTACTCATACAATTTCCAATGTTAACTTTCTGTTATTACTCATACAATTTCCTAAGTTAAATTTCTCTTATGACTCATACAATTTCCTATGTTAAATTTCTATTATGATTCATACAATTTCCTATGTTAAATTTCTGTAATTATTCATACAATTTCCTCTGTTAAAGTTCTCTTATGACTCATACAATTTCCTATGTTAAAATTCTCTTATGACTCATACAATTTCCTATGTTAACTTTCTGTTATTACTCATACAATTTCTTATGTTAAATTTCTGTTATTACTCATACAATTTCCTATGTTAAATTTCTATCATGATTCATACAATTTCCTATGTTAAATTTCTGTAATTATTCATACCATTTCCTATGTTAAAGTTCTCTTATTACTCATACAATTTCCTATGTTAAAATTCTCTTATGACTCATACAATTTCCTATGTTAACTTTCTGTTATTACTCATACAATTTCTTATGTTAAATTTCTGTTATTACTCATACAATTTCTTATGTTAAATTTCTGTTATTACTCATACAATTTCCTATGTTAACTTTCTGTTATTACTCATACAATTTCCTAAGTTAAAATTCTCTTATGACTCATACAATTTCCTATGCTAATTTTCTCTTATGACTCATACAATTTCCTATGTTAAATTTCTCTTATGACTCATACAATTTCCTATGTTAAATTTCTCTTATGACTCATACAATTTCCTATGTTAAATTTCTGTAATTATTCATACAATTTCCGATGTTAAATTTCTCTTATTACTCATACAATTTCCTATGTTAAATTTCTCTTATTACTCATAAAATTTCCTACGTTAAATTTCTCTTATGACTCATACAATTTCCTATGTTAACTTTCTCTTATGACTCATACAATTTCCTATGTTAAATTTCTGTTATTACTCATACAATTTCCTACGTTAAATTTCTCTTATTACTCATACAATTTCCTATGTTAAATTTCTCTTATGACTCATACAATTTCCTCTGTTAAATTTCTCTTATGACTCATACAATTTCCTGTTACATTTTTCTTATTACTCATACAATTTCCTATGTTAAATTTCTCTTATGACTCATACAGTTTCCTATGTTAAATTTGTCTTATAACTCATACAATTTCCTATGGTAACTTTGTGTTATTACTCATACAATTTCCTATGTTAAATTTCTCTTATTACTCATAAAATTTCCTATGTTAAATTTCTCTTATGACTCATACAATTTCCTATGTTAAATTTTTCTTATTACTCATACAATTTCCTATGTTAAATTTCTCTTATGACTCATACAATTTCCTATGTTAAAATTCTCTTATGACTCATACAATTTCCTATGTTAACTTTCTGTTATTACCCATACAATTTCCTATGTTAGATTTCTCTTGTTACTCATAAAATTTCCTATGTTAAATTTCTCTTATGACTCATACAATTTCCTATGTTAAATTTCTCTTATGACTCATACAATTTCCTATGTTAACTTTCTGTTATTACTCATACAATTTCTTATGTTAAATTTCTATTATTACTCATACAATTTCCTATGTTAAAATTCTCGTATGACTCATACAATTTCCTATGTTAACTTTCTGTTATTACTCATACAATATCTTATGTTAAATTTCTGTTATTACTCATACAATTTCCTATGTTAAATTTCTCTAATGATTCATACAATTTCCTACTTTAAATTTCTCTTATGACTCATACAATTTCCTATGTTAAATTTCTCTTATGACTCATACAATTTCCTATGTTAAATTTCTGTAATTATTCATACAATTTCCGATGTTAAATTTCTCTTATTACTCATACAATTTCCTATGTTAAATTTCGTTTATTACTCATACAATTTCCAATGTTAAATTTCTCTTATGATCCATACAATTTCCTATGTTAACTTTCTGTTATTACTCATACAATTTCTTATGTTAAATTTCTGTTATTACTCATACAATTTCCTATGTTAAATCTCTCTAATGATTCATACAATTTCCTATGTTAAATTTCTCTTATGACTCATACAATTTCCTATGTTAAATTTCTCTTATGACTCATACAATTTCCTATGTTAAATTTCTCTTATGACTCATACAATTTCCTATGTTAAAGTTCTCTTATTACTCATAGAATTTCCTAAGTTAAATTTCTCTAATGACTGATACAATTTCCTATGTTAAATTTCTCTAATGATTCATACAATTTCCTATGTTAAATTTCTCTTATGACTCATACAATTTCCTATGTTAAATTTCTCTAATGATTCATACAATTTTCTATGTTAAATTTCTGTAATTATTCATACAATTTCCTATGTTAAAGTTCTCTTATGACTCATACAATTTCCTACGTTAAATTTCTCTTATTACTCATAGAATTTCCTATGTTAAATTTCTCTTATGACTCATACAATTTCCTACGTTAAATTTCTCTTATTACTCATAGAATTTCCTATTTTAAATTTCTCTTATGACTCATACAATTTCCTATGTTAAATGTCTCTAATGATTGATACAATTTTCTATGTTAAATTTCTGTAATTATTCATACAATTTCCTATGTTAAAGTTCTCTTATGACTCATACAATTTCCTACGTTAAATTTCTCTTATGACTCATACAATTTCCTACGTTAAATTTCTCTTATGACTCATACCATTTCCTATGTTAACTTTCTGTTATTACTCATACAATTTTCTATGTTAATTTTCTCTTATGACTCATACAATTTCCTACGTTAAATTTCTCTTATGACTCATACAATTTCCTATCTTAAATTTCTCTTATGACTCATACAATTTCCTATGTTAAATTTCTCTTATAACTCATACAATTTCCTATGTTAAATTTCTGTAATTATTCATACAATTTCCTATGTTAAAGTTCTCTTATTACTCATACAATTTCCTATGTTAAATTTCTGTAATTATTCATACAATTTCCTATGTTAAATTTCTCTTATGACTCATACAATTTCCTATGTTAAAGTTCTCTTATGACTCATACAATTTCCTACGTTAAATTTCTCTTATTACTCATAGAATTTCCTATGTTAAATTTCTGTAATTATTCATACAATTTCCTACGTTAAATTTCTCTTATGACTCATACAATTTCCTATGTTAAAGTTCTCTTATTACTCATAGAATTTCCTATGTTAAATTTCTCTTATGACTCATACAATTTCCTATGTTAAATTTCTGTAATTTTTCATACAATTTCCTATGTTAAATTTCTCTTATGACTCATACAATTTCCTATGTTAAAGTTCTCTTATGACTCATACAATTTCCTACGTTAAATTTCTCTTATTACTCATATAATTTCTTATGTTAAAGTTCTCTTATTACTCATACAATTTCCTATGTTAAATTTCTCTAATTATTCATACAATTTCCTACGTTAAATTTCTCTTATTACCCATAAAATTTCCTATGTTAAATTTCTCTTATGACTCATACAATTTCCTATGTTAAAGTTCTCTTATTACTCATAGAATTTCTTATGTTAAATTTCTCTTATGACTCATACAATTTCCTATGTTAAATTCCTCTTATGACTCATACAATTTCCTATGTTAATTTTCTCTTATTACTCATACAATTTCCTATGTTAACTTTCTCTCTTATGACTCATACAATTTCCTATGTTAAATTTCTCTTATGACTCATACAATTTCCTATGTTAAAGTTCTCTTATTACTCATAGAATTTCCTATGTTAAATTTCTCTTATGACTCTTACAATTTTCTATGTTAAATTTCTCTTATTACTCATACAATTTCCTATGTTAATTTTCTCTTATTACTCATACAATTTCCTATGTTAACTTTCTCTCTTATGACTCATACAATTTCCTATGTTAAAGTTCTCTTATGACTCATACAATTTCCTATGTTAAATTTCTCTTATTACTCATAGAATTTCCTAAGTTAACTTTCTCTCTTATGACTTATACAATTTCCTATGTTAAAGTTCTCTTATTACTCATAGAATTTCTTAAGTTAACTTTCTCTCTTATGACTCATACAATTTCCCATGTTAAAGTTCTCTTATGACTCATATAATTTCCTATGTTAAATTTCTCTTATGACTCATACAATTTCCTATGTTAAATTTCTATTATGACTCATACAATTTACTATGTTAAATTTCTCTTATGACTCATACAATTTCCTCTGTTAAATTTCTCTTATGACTCATACAATTTCCTATGTTAAATTTCTCTTATGACTCATACAATTTCCTATGTTAAATTTCTCATATTACTCATACAATTTCCTATGTTAAATTTCTCTTATGACTCATACAATTTCCTATGCTAATTTTCTCTTATGAGTCATACAATTTCCGATGTTAAATTTCTCTTATTACTCCTACAATTTCCTATGTTAAATTTCTATTATGACTCATACAATTTCCTATGTTAAATTTCTATTATGACTCATACAATTTCCTATGTTAAATTTCTCTTATAACTCATACAATTTCCAATGTTAAATTCCTCTTATGACTCATACAATTTCCTATTTTAAATTTCTATTATGGCACATAAACTTCTTATTATGATCTCCATGCAAACTACTTTTAGTCAACAAAGGGGACTAACTATGGAGACATATCAGTCTTTCTAAAATTATGGCATAACGACCATGTTTAGATAATTACAACGCCGAATCGATTTCAAGCAATAAATGTGGGTCAGTCGATAACTGTTGCACGCAAATTATGGGTTACTAAAACATCTTTGATGGTTACCAAATTATCGTTCCTGCTAGGGAAATTTGGCCGTCCACCAGTTGTATACACCGGTCCTCTTGTAATTGGTGCTATTTATTTTGTGCTAATGTTTGTTTAAGCGACATGTGTAATTCAAAATTACTTGAGACAGAATTTAAATAGTAAACGGTTTAATAGTTGATAAAAACGTGCATTCATTGTTGGAGAGTGAGCATACAAAACTATAAGGAACATTAAAGTTCCAGAACAACCATGAATATAAACTTCATGAAGTGTTTTATCCTTTTTTTTTTCTCCAAAGCCATATAAAATGAAAATAAAAGGAATCAATGACCAGATTTATGTTACTTTATGCATCACCGTGGAAAACATCGACGAGCATTAGTCAAACATATAAATTAAACAACAGGTGTAAATTAAACAAATGTGTGAATTTCGTTGATCGTTTAGAAGGACAGATGTTGTATGTGGTTTTATAATAGGTATATGTTAAATATTATTGTTTTTCAGCAAACATGATCGTTCGTTTTATCTCACAATGATATTGATATACTAAATAATGATCATTGTACGATGAAAATGTATGTTGGTTTCATGATTAAATTAACACTGGGCCCAGTTTTATCAATTTTTGAAAGTAAAGTTTGTAAAAACAATACATTTAAATGAATCAAATTAAAAATATTCGATTAGTCATCGTGTTCTAAAACATAAAATGGTAGTTTATTTACGATTTTATATATCGACTCGGCATCAGTAAAGATAGAATTACTCTTCTTACCGAACACTCTTAGGTTGTACTCCTCAGTCACTAAAACAAGTATCGTGGACGAAGTAAATAATGTAAATGGGCCTATCATTGATTTATTTTCAGTGAGCTACACTTTACTCAAAATGTCTGGTTGGGTATTTTCCCGTCTATTTCAAATGCCATCACTTTCCATGAATGTCACTGATGATCCCATATCTATAAAAATCATCATTCACGCATGTCATTTGCTATATAGAATGGTATCTTATTCAAACGATCCTGTAATACTTTATTTGCTTATACCATATACTAACTTATTAAAAGTTGGAAAGATACCAGTCAGGAAAATAATAGCAATATTAATTATAGTGCCTTGGAAAATTCTTTCATTATGTCAGGGAAATAGTCAATCTACTTCAGACAAAATGTCTATATTATATTTGTATGATATTCAGATACGTATTATGCTGTGGGTCCAAAAACTAACTTGCAAAGCTTATCTGAAAACACATGGCTTCAAATGATTGGGAAGTTGTATACAACAAACTGAGACCATATACAATATCCAGGAAAGCAGGGACAAATACCTAATCTATGATCTAAATTTTAAATCTTTATGTTGTTTGTGTGCTCTGAAATATGGATTGAAGCACGAAAGAAAATTTCTTAAGTGAGAGATTTAAATTACTATCAGCTGAGAATACAA